>JAYDZF010000032.1:20713750-20725567 GCA_034509105.1 Microcambeva barbata | reverse complement strand
TTATAGTAAGACTAAAAACACACTCTCTCTCATCCTGAAAGAACCTCATAGCTCGCACATTTGTTGCTTTAAAATCGCGTCTCGTCCTTGTGAACCAAATATCGTTTCTCATCTTGTGAGGTCTCATCACAGCCCTATCCATAACACATTAAGCTATGTGATATTCAGTTTAAAGCCCTTAAAACACTTAATATTTTTCTTTTTGGAAGAAAACTTTTGAAAAATCCTCGAGGCACTTTGTTGTAGTGCTTCAAATAAAAAAAAAAGACTTTGTTCATCAAATTGTTAATCATTTTGTCAATATTGCCTATTTGGACAGGTGTTAAATGTGATGTGGCCAGAAGTGTTGGTGCACCTAAAAAAAGTTTGGTGCAGTCATGCATTAACAAATAAAAGGTTATTGTTTTTTTGAGCATTTTACAAAGTATTTAAAAAATATGGAAAATGCAAAATAAAGTAATTTAATAAAACTGTTAATTTTACCTTGAAGTATTTGCAATTAAATCTATATTGCGTTTCTTCTGTTTTAGGCAAAGTCTGATAGTTGAGGATGAGCGACATCCCATTATCCTCAATACACATTTCAGCCAAAAGGTTTTATTGGAGGAAAAGCAGGAAAAGCAGGAAAACAACTTGTCCTCCACTAAATCTTTGTTCCACAAGGATAAGTCCAGGACATATCCCTTAACCAGGTGCTTAAGGAAGAGGGAACACAATCGTAGGTCTTCAGAGGCATTAGTCACAAATAAACCGGTTTGTAGCTTCTCAGTGTGTTTTAATTGGATGAAAACTGCTTATTTAGTAAATCCTTTAAAGCTAAGACTAAATATTATACAACCTGATTTTTCTCAAAAATTGTGTGTACACAGATCGATAAGAATTCAGGAACTATATGCAAGGCACTTCTTGAAGCTTGTGGACCCTCTGGGTTTCAGTGTGGACTAGTTCAGCTGGTGGTTCAGAGGGTCTATTTCTCTGTCATACAGTCCTCTCTCGTGACCTCACTTGGACACAGAATGCTTAGCAAGTGTCTTCCTGGACCAAAACAGACACAAAACGTTGGCAGGTATAGTACTCCTAAAGCAAGCTTCGTTCTCTTTTAACTTTTAGGTTATCTGAAAATCTGTTTGCTGACCATCACCTGGTTGACCAACTCGAAGTCCAACCAGTGCCAAAAAAGTTGTCCCACTTCAATACTTGGTTGGTTTTTGTGTGAATGGGTGTGGGGGGCAACTTTGTCTGCAGAAATAATGTGCTTGCATACTTAAAATATTTTATTCAAACAATGGGCTTTGGTAATAAAATATATAGTGCCTAAAATATATCTAAACTCTACAGATAAAATGCACACACAACATACACACACAAAGTGAAACTTGTACAGTGAGGAAAATAAGTATTTGAAGGGGTCTAAAATTTTCATCTTGGGTACATGTCCACTGTGAGAGACATCTAAAAAAATAATCCGGAAATCACAATGTATGATTTTGAAAATTTATTTGTGTGTTCCTGCTGCAAATAAGTATTTGAACACCTGCCAATCAGCAAAAATTCTGGCCCTCAAAGACCTGTTAGTCCACCTCCACTCCACTTCTAAATTAAAAGCATGTGTTTGTGTGAGGTTGACAGGTGTTTTTATGCAGCTAACGCCCTCAATCAGTAAGACTCCAATTACTAACATGGCTTAGACCAAAGAGCTGTCCGAAGACACCAGTGACAAATTTGTAGACCTCCACAAGGCTGAAAAGGGCTACATGGCAATTGCCAAGCAGCTTGGTGAAAAAAGATGTACTGTTGGAGCAATTATTAGAAAATGGAAGAAGATAAACATGACCTTCAATCTCCCTCAGACTGGAGCTCACTTCGTGAGAGCTGCAAGATCTCACTTCGTGGTGTATCGATGAATCAGCCTAGAACTACACGGGAGGAGCTGGTCAATGACCATAAGAGAGCTGGCACCACTGTTTCCAAGGTTACTATGGGTAATGCACTAAGACGTCATAGTTTAAAGTTATGCATGACACAGAAGGTTCAGGCCCATCTTAAGTTTGTCCATGACCATTTGGATGATCCAGAGGAGTCATGGAAGAAATTGTGGTTAGATGAGACCAAAATAGAACTTTTGGTCTTAATTCCACTCGCCGTGCTTGGAGGACAAAGAATGATTAGTACCGTCCCAAAAACACTATCCCTACTGTGAAGCATGGGGGTGGAGGCATCATGTTTTGGGGTGTTTTTCTGCACATGGGACAGGACAACTGCACTGTATTGTGAGATTTGGGGGAACAACCTCCTTCCCTCAGTTAGAGCATTGTCATGTTGGAAGACCTAGCCACGGCCCATCTTCTATGACCCAAAGCACACAGCCAGGATAAGCAATGAGTGGCTCCGTAAGAAGCATATCAAGGTTCTGCAGTGGCCTAGCCAGTCTCCAGACCTAAACCCTATAGAAAATCTTTGGAGGGAGCTCAAACTCAGTGTTTGTCTGAAGATCTGTGTGGAGGATTGGGCCAAAATCACTGCTGCAGTGTGTGCAAACCTGGTGAAAAACTACAGGAAAAGTTTGACCTCTGTAATTGCAAACAAAGGCTACTGTACCAAATATTAACATTTGATTTTCACAGGTGTTCAAATAATTATTTGCAGCAGTAACACACAAAGAAATTATTTCTTTTTCCCGGGTGTTCAATTACTTATTTTCCTCACACACACACACACATATATATACATATATATACCGTATTTTCCGGACTATAAGCCGCTACTTTTTTCTTTACCGTTTCGATTTACGGAACTTTCGTTTACGGAACTTTCGGTTTACTGTTAAATAAGTATGAGAACTTGCACAATCAGTGGCTGACTAAATACTTTTTGGCCCCTCTTTACATTTCCTAACAGTTTGCATCGTACTCTTTTACAGACTTACAGGCAATAAAGAAACGCACCAACACTAATGCTAGGGTATAGTTTTATTCTAACGTGTATTATAGAATGCACTTTGTAACATCACATTTATGTTCATGTATCTATTATCCAGTTGCAATTTTTCTCATTTTCTCAAAATCCAACTGCAGTTTTGAAGGTTTTTACCTACTCACTTAATATTTACTGCAGGTAACTTTCATAGAATAATTAGTTTTTTTGTGTGCTCCAGAAAATATTTAGTTCCAGTAAAATTCTGGGGCGCATAAACAAGCTGAAGACACTCTTGATTTAAAGGGAGAAGAGGAGGGGATGTTTTCAGGAACAGACTAGAACAACATGTGAAATGTGTTTTAGGTGTCTTATTACACTCATGTTTATCACAAACTACCTCCTCATTGGTGAATTCAGTGGCGGAAGGAATCCCACCCACATTGTCCCTGCCAATCCTGTTTCATTGCTGCATTCTTATTGAGAGGGTTATCTCAGCGGGGTTGTGTGTATGTGTTGAACAAGCTCAGTGGTGTGCAGTTCCAGGAAGCACACCAAAGTTGCTGTGAATTTCTGTGATTATTTACAATAGCAAGTCCCTGCAGCTGGCCAATGGCACTGGGCCTGTAGTCACTTACAGCTTCTTTCAATGGATAAAGTGCCATGAGGTGGGAGGCAGGAGTTGAGGTAGCTGTTTATGCAAACACGTTCTAAGCACCAGTTCTTCCTCAGTCTTCTTTCTGCTCTGTCATCCATCATGAGCTCTGTTTCCATTTAGAAACAAGCAGGCCTCCACAAGCCCAATTGTTGATCACATTAAAACTTTTTAACCCCGCCTGTCTCTTCAGCAAGAACAAGTTGTACATATTTTGTCAAAAACATTAATGCTAATGTCAAAGCCAATTATTCATTTCAGAAGTAGCAGTCTTACAAAATGTTTTCCAGTTAAGCAGTTGGTCAAACATTTTTTTCAGCATCAATGTGTAGCAGTTTATATTATAGTGGACAATTTTTCACACCGTGGTATCAGATGACCTTTCTCATTAAGGAAACAGTAATGTAATTACTATTTTGGGTTTGGTCTTTGCCCTTTAATACTTGATTATATGGCCTGTAAAAATGAAGCAGGACCACTGTGCAAAACAGACGAATGGAAGAGTCTTTTTCAGTGCATTCTGGTGCGTTCAATAAGTTATGAGCCTTATAACATCTACAAAATAACAAGTTTACCTAAAGTACCTCAATTTCTTTTCTGATTAGATGGCACAGAGGCTAAGGTCCTGGGTTTGATGCTCAGATGGGGCTGTTGGGTCTGTCCTTTGTGGAGTTTCCATTTAGGTCTACACGGGTTTAGGCTTTCATATATCATAGCTTGGTGATAGTTCCAATTGGTTTTTTCCTGCTTATTCTTCTTTCATATTTTAGTCTTTCAAGTGTTTACCAATATTATTAGAAATCATAGCTAAATAATTTTAAGCTGTACACAACTGATATCTTTACATACACATTCACTTCACACACTCATAAGCCTCAAGGAAAACAGGATTTTATTTCATGAAATCATTTAAGCACTAAAAACTTTAACCATAAGTCATTTTAAGCAATATACAGTAAAATGGACATGCAGCAGATTTGCATTCTGGGACTGTTTTTTCTTTTTAACTAGAGTAAGGTAATGTTTATTATGGATGCACTTATGTAAGTCGCTCTGGATAAGAGCATCTGTAAATTTAAAGTCAATTGCCCTTTTGATTGTCTCCTTTGTTGTATATTTGTTTTACAGTAATTTCAGTACACTAAACAATTAGCAAAAGTAATTTCTGCTCTGTGCATACCATGGTCACCTCACATTGAGAAGGGCCTAGATTCAGTTTCCAGGTTTAGTGGTCCTCTCTGTGTTGTTTGCATGTTTTTCCTTTGCATATATGTTTTTGACCCTTCTTTTGAGTGTGAGCTTGAACTTTTGAATCATGTAAAACATGGAACGATCTTAACTAATGTGTTAAACAAGGAATTGCAATATATACCTAAAAACTCACATTTTCTTCCATTGAACACATCTACAACATATACTTTGTTCTAATTTCCTGAACTTGTTCAAAATTCTTGAACTGGAGTGTTCAATTTTGCATCCAATATTGTTTAAGTATTTATGCAATATTCCCTAGTAATATATTATTAACTTTACATACATTTACTTATCTTTATTTTGACACTGATCATCTGTTTGAAGATCATTTTTTATCGCCCTATTTCTCAGGTTGTGTATGCTTGTGCAAGATGTGTATGGCATGTTTGGTGAGGTGGAGTTGCAGGATGTGTCATCAGATAAGGACCTAAAACATTGGATAGAGCACATGGAGGGCAAAGTATGTATTATACAGAGACTGAAGGTGCTGCAGCGTCTTACTCGAGAGAGGTAACACTACCGTACACATAACACTGCCATAAACTTAAACTTCAGGCCATATAAATACAATCAAATCCTTGCTATGACACTGGTTTGCCTGTTGGTTTAATAGAGTTGAAGTGTTGTCACACTAGTGGATTTTTTAAATCAGTAATACAAAAAATTCAAAGATTAATACTTGTAGGTATATGAATGTTTGATATAGTATGTACAATTCAATTGATCTAAAAATGCAGTAATGGGGTTGTGTACATGTTAACATCATTGTAAAATTGAATGTGTAGATTAAACACTGTTTTGGCATTTTGATCCATGCTCTGGTCAAATCCAGCAACCTTGTACACTGGTGAGTTACAGGAAATTAAGATGGCTAGGCTTGCTCTCCAGTGGCGTTTCAAAGTTTCTGGCCTTACAGTGCACAATCTAGCCTTTCGGGAACACCAAGTCTCTTTAGAAAGCACAGTTCTTCTCCAACATCATCCAAAACTGTCTGGAAAATTCAAAACAGCTGTTTTTCACTATAAAGCATCTCAGTCCTCAAGCTCCCTTAATTATTGAAGTCACAGAAGAGCACTGTGATAAACTTATGACCTTTTTTGAACAAAAAGTCAATTAGTTTTATTCCTGCCCCTTTCTGTCTGTGCAGACTACCTTTCAATAGTTTGAGGGCTCTCAGCCCCTTAACTGTTTTCCAGAAGTCTCACAGCACATTCTTAGGAGGATGAAACCTTGGAGGCATCATATCCCTTTCTTATGGATCTTCTAAAGCAAATGTTTCTTTGATCGCCACAGTAATAATCCATTCCTCCCAGGCTGGCCGTATTCTCTTTGTTCTAAAGATATTCAAACCATTTCTCAAAAAACTTCCATCAGAAACACAAGGTACAAGACACATCCTGTTACCTATGTGTCCCACAAGAGCCAGTTATTGACCCCATTGTTTTAAATCTCTAGCTCCTCTTGCTTGGTCATGTCATTAATCATCATGGAATTGCAAATAAGCTTTATTATTATTACAACAGAGGTGATGTCTGCAAAGAGCTTCCTAAGCAAAACATTGCACTGTTTTGCACAAGCCTTTATTATCAGTCAGAATACTTTAGCAAAAGTAATACACACATTTTAAAAAGATGAAAATGCAACTGTCTTGCAGAAACGCCCAGGCTGCTCACAAAAGTTAGACAGAATCATCCTCTGAAGAGAAGGGTTGAAGCAAATCATGCAAGAGTACTATAGTTGGCTAAAGAAGAAGAAAGCCAAACTAAGTTGAAATTATATTGGGCACACTGAGTAAACTGTGTAAGAATTAATGTTGTCCACAAGAAAGACTCCCTTTAAGTCCAAGCACAAAAAATCCTATCTAGAATTTCCCAGGGTGTGTGCTGAAAACAAAGGCTACTGGGACTCTGATCAAGTAATGGTTTCCGAACTGTATGGCAAATACAAGGTGTAGTATTAGATTAGATGTAATTTATGCTGAATACTGTACATGACAGTAAAAACCCGATATAGTACTGTTTGTATTTATAAATGTCGTTTTGGCTTTTGTTTTAGAAATCACAAATTCACCATTGCTTTTATTAACAGCCTTTTCTATTGCCAGTTTTTACCATCCTCTCTAAATAGCAACCTTGCAGTTGATTAAGAAAAATATGCTGTAAAGTATGAATTACAATATTCAAGCACTCTTCTGTAAGAGTGTTTATTGTATTTGTCAAAACTGTTCTCCTATGCATGCCCAGTTTCAGTTGTTAATCTCAGCACTTTAAACCTGGCTGGCTGGACTGGAAGAGGCAGTTAGACAGGACAAGTATGAACTAGTTTAGGAGAACTGAATTTTATCAATGAGCCTACTCTTTGTTTGAACAGATAAATACATGCTTCACTCCTCTTAAAAGTCAAACAGAAACGAATAACAGGAACAAAATTGATTGCGATATACTGTATTTAAAACAATGATTTATGCCCAGTTTACACAACACAACTTTCCCAGTTGCCCAGTCGCTATAGATTTCACACTACTTGACTGGGTATCTTGCGCTTGGGAGTCATTCAGGTCGGTGGGGCTATTGCACTACACAACTCCTAAACAAATGTAATTGCTGGCAAACTATTCTTATCAATACGTGTTAACATGCATACTTTAAGAGCAATCAGGATGTGTGCAATTTTGTGCAGCGTAAACAATCCAGGAGAACAGTAAACAAATCTGAATGGCTTTAGCTACGCAACCTGCATGTAAACCTTCTAAATTCATGGAAGTTACGTTCCAAGAGCTGCCATGAAAAAATTGATGTAAATCCCCATTTTATATGCTCATTTATAATTTCAGCATTTAGCATAAGCTTTGATCCAAAGTGACTTACAATTATTATTTAACACACTGACAGTGGGTGGGGGTTTTACCAGTGACCTTCTGTTTTACTAGTCCAGTACCTTAACCTCTAGGCTAAAGCTGGCCGTATCTAGATTACCTTCATAGGGACACTTTAAAATGGTTGTGTTTAGTATTGAGAGTATTTAGTATGGTTATAAAGCAGTTTTGTACAATATAAAACTGAGTCCACTTTAGAGATCGCTATTACATTATTACAATTACAAACCAGTTCAATTTACTGTTCTAATGTTACCCCTATATGAATGTACTGTCACTCATGCCATTTCTTTTGATATCGAGTTGATAACAAGCTCAGCCAAAATAGGAGCCAAGGTCGTGTGAACTAGTCATTAGGAATTTGATACCCAAAGTTTATTATTAATACCCAAAGTAATTAAATATCTAAACATTTAAATTAGGTTTCACGAGTCAGATTAACTTATGATTGTCATATAAGTCATATAAACTTTTCTATTCATAGTATTTAAAAGCATAAATGTTACTGCATCTCCATTAGCTAGAATTAGTGTGTACATTCTGCTTATTTGACATTTGACAAATTATATTTAGTCTGCATTTGTGAGTTCATAGAAATATAACAGATTGTCTGGAATCAAATTGTAGCGAAACAAACCAGTATGAAATCATATTGTATTGTGGCAAATTCCGATGTTTTGAAAATTATTGTAACGATGGCTAAGAGTATTGTTTCATGATGAATACTTTGATTTACACACTATGTTTAATGAATTCCAGATTCTGAGCTTATGCTTTTATCTCGGCCCTCTGTACTCTTGATTTTTGTACTGTATGCAATACTAAAGCCATCGTTATTGGTAGTGTCAAATGTATTTACCAGATTATGTGTAAGATAAACATTTATACTTATTTTTAGCCTAACTTAATTATTTAAAGTATTGGCAGAAGGATGAGTTTGACTGATCCTCCTTCCATTTCTCTTTTCACATAGCTGTACTGAACTCTTCAGTTTGATTGACAGTTTCTGGCCGCCACTGGTTTCTCCAAGTTTTTATGGAGAGGGTTCATGTCAGAGTGTAAGTCTCAATACAAGTTCATTTGCAAGAATCATTTTTCTGCTTAGTGTGCACTTGTTATTTAAACCACATTGTTTACTAAATCAAAAAATGTTTAAAAATCAGTGTAATATATTATTTTGTCATTGATAAAATGGTTATTTGTTTATAAGACAAGGTTTTTGCATGATAAACTAACTGAACCCTTTTGACCTGTACATCCTTTCTATTTTCATGTAGTATAATATGTGTTAGTGGTGTACCAGGGTTAGGGTTATTATTATTTCCACATTCCACATATTATCATTTCCACATTCACATTTTTCGTATTATTATTTTTATCATTCCACTGATTTTGTCTGGCTTTTTTTTCTTTTTTTATTAATTGAAGAATAGATTGCTTTTCTTTTTTTTTTTTTTTTTTTTTTTTTTTTTTTGGGGGGGGGGGGGTTGGTTTGTATGTTTTTTGATCCTTTTTTTAAATGTATTCAGATATCAATCTCATTTCAACTCGAAATCATCTGGCCCGATGGTTAAACCACGATTTGTTTCCCAATTTATGTTTATCTGTTAAATCAACAGCATTAACACACATACAGTAACCTGTCTGTGGATGGGGGAGTATTCACACTCACCCGCTGACCACGCCTGTTTTCTGGCTTATTAACTTAAGTAAATTAATTTTTGTACAACTTAAAATATTAATGCCATTACAATTTTTAAGTGTCTGGCCAATTTATGACACTCTAAAATGGAAGCAGGATACTCACACTCACTTACTGGTTACGCCCTTTTTGGCCCCATTCTCTCTCTCTTTTTTTTTTTTTTTTTTTTGCATCTCTCTGGCTGCTGTTCTTAATATTCCTCTGTTTTATGTCCGTGTTTTTTCATACACAATTTTGAAAAATTTGATATTTTGGATCTGCCCACCTATTCACCTGTTACGGCAAAATGTACACAGGTTTATGTCCCTCTATTTTTTTCTCTAATTTTTTATATATCGCCGCTATTCCAACTCTAAATCGTCCAGTCCAATAATGGAACTTCAACATGTTAACATGTATATTTTGGGTATACCCAGCGACCCGCCACGACCGATTTTGTTCCCTGTTCACTTCTATTCATTTTTTTGGCCAGGTTGATTTAAGGAACTTCTGCTTAAACGACAGCTTGAGCACAAATATAGTCACCTGTCTCCAAAAATACTTGTTCACACCCCCACAAACTGCATCAACTACATTTACAGCTACATTTACATCACCTGTTTATCACCTCATTCACTTCCATTATTTTTTTCAAAACAATTGAGATATCAACACCATTCAGACTCTAATTTGTCCATTCATTTTTAAATGCCTAAGATATCAACGCCATTCCAACTCAAAATCGTCCAACCAACCAATGACACCCCGACATAAAAACAGCATTTATGTACACAAATCCACTCAGCAGCCACACCCGTTTTTCTCCCTATTAATTAAAAAAAATTGAGATATCAATGCCATTCCAACTGAATATCTTTGCTGCAATAACACTTTCTTTTCAAGAAATACACCTCTCTAGTTTACACTGAAACTTTAGCATCATCTTCAATCATTTACAAATCATTGTTGATTAAAATACTTTAAATATTTTTGTAGTGTAAAGTTCCAGCACCCAGCTTTTGTTACAGGCTGGCTGGACAATGTACCTGGGTAACCCCTCAACATGAGTCCCCATTATATCACCCACCTATAATTCAGACTCTCCGAGAAATAATACAGGTAAAATAATTATTAACATATATTTTTTTAACATTTAGATAACAAATCCATTTTCTCAGTTTAAAATGTAGTTCCCTATCATAAGCTTCTAAATCCTTAATTTTTCTAATTATTTTTTTAAGAGTGAGCCCACAAGTCGGCGGTGCAGTTTCAGTGCTACATTGATTTATAAGGGAGAACAGGTAAATTCATCATAAGAAATATAAATCTTGTTTTTTTTGTTTTTTGCTAAACATATAGAATATATTTCCTTTTCTTGGTTACCAGATATAGAAAACAGTATTCTCACCAGACAAAAGCCAACGTGATGGGTCTTTTTATTGTGTTTGGCAAAATAACTAAGTAGCAAAATAACTCAAAGCAAGAAGGTCCCAGGTGGGGAGGTCCTGGTTCTTTCTGTGTGGATTTTGCATGTTCTCCATATGGGTTTACTACAGCTGCTTCAATTTCCTACCACAGTCCATAATCATGCAGCCAGGTTAATAGAACATAACAAAATTGTCCATTACTTTTTTGACATTTAACAAATGATGAACCTAAACAAACAAAATCACAATGATTACATGGGTTGCTAAGATCACGCGTATCAGCTGGGGAAGAGATGCCACTAGGATGCACTACAGAAATAAGGCATCTTGTTACTGTTAAATTATGTATTACTGGGAAACCATGGACAGAGTGGTTTAAGTTTTTAATTTTACTTTACTTTTTACTGTATGGGTAATGGATACAGAAAAAAGGAGAGAAGAATATATTGCTGTTTGTGACTGACATGAGCCTGCAGGATGAGCCAAGCTCAGGGAGTACTAGCAAAACACTACCTATGTATGTAAGTCCCTCTTGCTTTCTTCAAAACGTCGTCTGCCAGGCCATCATCACCCCTGAACTCAGGCCAACCCTAATCTTCAGAGATGCTTTAATGGAGCAGGGTAAGTTGTGTTTTACTGTTTATCATCATGTGTGTGTTGTTTTATGTAATTGTTATATTGTGTTTTCTTCAGTGTTCTTTTCTAATGTCTGTTTAAAACAGTAAAATGGAGGCAGTCACACATTATGTTATTTAATTAAACAACAGAGAATTTTTACTATGATGTTTCTCTTGAATAAATTCATTTAATGTTCTGCTTTAGGCCAGATACTCTTATGTGGGACGTCTGCAGTCCATTTAGACTTGAAGGAAAGATCCACTTCACATGCTTTACAACATCGCAGTATATTACTGGATCAGTTGAGCCCAGAGAGCCCACCTCATTCACTCTGCATGCTTACAGGTTTGTCTGTTAATATATTGCTAATCTGTTCTTAAAGAGGTTTGCAGAA
>JAYDZF010000032.1:20588297-20600978 GCA_034509105.1 Microcambeva barbata | reverse complement strand
AGTTGCCTAATAATTCTGCACAGTAATAGTTACCTGCACAAACAGATATCCTCCTAAGATAGCCAAATCTAAAAAAACCCCACTCCAACTTCCAAAAATATTAAGCTTTGATATTTGAGTTTTTCGGGTTGATTGAGAACATAGTTGTTGTTCAATAATAAAAAGAATCCTCTCAAATACAACTTGCCTAAAAATTCTGCACACAGTGTAATGCTGAGGTATTCTTGTCTTGCACCTAGTGTTTTGAAGTGAAACCTGCCATTACCCTGACAAGTTGAGGAAAAAAGCCTAGTTCAAAAATATGTTAATTAAAAGAAACCACAAGACCAAATATATGCATTTATATAAGTGTTTTTGTCCATAATCAAGTAAACACTAAATTTATCAATGATCTTTTCTTTTGCTCAGTTCTGCAACACTTCCACTAATGATGAAGTGTGTGGAAGAGAACAACGGTGTGTCCAAGCACATCAGTCGCTTTATCTTACCCATTGGTGCTACTGTTAACATGGATGGAGCTGCCTGTTTCCAGTGTGTAGCTGCTGTTTTTATCGCCCAACTCCACAACATTTCTCTTAACTTTGTCCAGGTCATCACCATACTGTGAGTACAAACATTCAGTTGTTAATATTCTGAAGGTTCACATTGATTAGTTAAGTCTTAAATACTTGTGATGTTCCTGTTTTAGAGTGACTGCCACAGCTTCAAGTGTGGGAGCTGCTGGGATTCCTGCTGGAGGGGTGCTGACACTGGCTATAATCCTAGAGGCAGTTGGACTACCCACACATGACCTTTCACTGATCTTGGCTGTAGACTGGCTTGTGTAAGTAAAGTGTGGACATTATTAAATGTAGCTTAAATGGTTTGTTACATTATGAAATTTTGTTTAAAAGAGAAATTGTAATTATTGGATTGGGCCAATTTTATATGTGGTATAAAATTTTACAATGATGAGGAAAAATTAATTGTCATTTCATGTAACTGTAACAAAATAAAATACTGCATCACTGGCTACATAAACTGCAAATATACTTTAGTTCTTGTCAGTATGTTTTTCAGTAACTACAAGTTAATAGCATTTATGCAGAATGACAAAAAGCAAATAAGAACTAATTAGGCTTGATCCGCTAAGTTAATATACTGATATAATTGTGTAAATATACTGAAAAAGTCATTGGACTTAAACCAAACTTACCAGACTTTATTTCTTATTCTGAACAATGCTAATAAATGATTGGCTGTTTTGACATCAGAATGTTGTTGGCGATGGATGGATGGATGCTTTATAAATTGAATTATTGATCCGACTCTCTAATTAGCTAAATTGTGTTACCATTTGAATTTGGTGGACCAGAGAAAAGTGTGCAGTTTCCAAAGGAAATATTGTAGTTGGGTTTTCACTTTGGTTGTCTAATGAGCCTTAATTATTCGATTTAACCCACATGTAATAACCAATGCAATTATTGGAATATGGGCATTTCCTTTATAACAATTTATGTGAGTGTATTTATAACTTTATAATGATATTTCCTTTTTTAAAACTTTGTTTTAGTGATCGCACGTGTACAGTCATAAATGTAGAAGGTGACGCGTTTGGGGCTGGGCTGCTGCAGTACTTTACAGATCGTACCAGTAGAAAAGCAGAGTTGGACCTGAGTAAGGTGAGATTGGAAAAGAGTAATCATCCCATGAAACCAGAACATTCTCCCTTCATTGAAAAACCTGCTAAGCTCAAAGATGCTGGACTACACCCTTACAATCAAGAAAGTGTCATGTAAATATTGGATTCCAAATATAGGTTTTCGCATTTAGTTTCTGTTAAATCAATATGTACTGTAAGCTTACTTAGACAATCACAAAGTAAAACATATATATGCTTCTCAGGTTCTTAAAGTTTTTTTTTTTACATGACAAGAAGGATTTAAACTTTTATCTTCTTAATGGGTGTTTCACAGCTCACATACTGTTTATTTTCTTTTGTTTTGTATTGGTTATACAATCTCACATCTATGTCAAAGGCTGGGTATTAAAAAGTAACCACTGTGACTGTGTTGAAAGGTATGCAAAGCTCATAATACAGGTGTTTCCTTCATATTCTCCGTATGCATTTATTTTTTAAATTACAAATACTTCATACTAATAAAATACACAAAACATTTTAGATGTGGTCATATGACTTGGTAAATGTGTATACATAAACCAATTCACAAAATTTTGGTGTGTGCTTGGCTAGTGCAATGAGACAAAATCAGCTTTTAAAATGATGTTTTTGTTTCTAAAGATATGTTGCAACCTATTTAACAATTTGAATAATTTAATAACATTTCTAATATGAATCATAATACAGTACCTTGCAAAAGTATTCACCCCCTTGACATTTATGGGTTTTTTTTTTACCTCACAATCTGAAATTAAAATAGGGTTGGCATCATTTCATTTACAGAACATGCCTACAACTTTAATATTTTTCTTATTGTGAAACAGACAACAAATAGGACAAAATAACAGAAAGTTGGTACTTTGTTGAACCACCTTTTTTGGCAATTTGAATTTTCTCTATGAGCTTGCCACTGGGATTTTTGCCAATTTTCCCAAGGTCATTATCTTGTTTGGAAGGTGAATGTCCCAGTCTCAAACACTGATAGACTGAAACAGGTTTTGCTTAATAAGGTTAAGATTGGCTCTGTTTGGATACCAAAAGGATGATCTGCCATGCTATATGATTAGCAATAATTTCTTATTATAATTTAATAATTCCCTCTCTCATTTGAGGTGGCGAAGACAATCATACATGCTTTTGTCACTACCTGTTTGGACTATTGTAATTCCCTTTTACTTGGACTTCCCGAAAAAACTCTTCATCCTCTACTCCAACTATTCAAACTATTACATCTCCATCTCACTGGCTTCCAATTCCCACACATATCAAATATAAAGTCCTGGTCCTCACTTTCAAAGCCCTTCATAGCCTTGCACCTAGAACAAAACAAATCTATCAGATGCTAATCTTGTCTACACCCATGTTAAGGTTGTCCACCATGGGTGGCAGATCTTTTAGTGTTGCCGCCCCAGCACCCTGGAACTCTCTGCCCTCGACTATCCGCTCTATTTTTTCTCTTTCTGAATTCAAAGCGTCTTTAAAAACGTATCTGTTTTCACAGCACTTTCTTTCTTCTTCATGATCTTGCTATTAAACTATTACCTGTTTACTGTTAAGTGATATCACCTTAATAGTAAACGGGCAATATCACAGTAAGGGTGCTACATCCATGCCACAAGTGTTTGACACTACATTTGTGAGTTTTAATGAAGAGCCGTGAGTTGGCATTACACATACACAAAATATTGGATAGGAGGTCCAATGCCTGAGCATGCTCCTGATGAGGTGGCGGAAGGTCTCCTGAGGGATCTCTTCCCAGACCTGGACTAAAACATCACGTTGGTGGATGGAGTGAGACATGATGTCCCAGATGTGCGCAATCGGATTCAGGTCTGGGGAACAGGTGGGCCAGTCCATAGTTTCAATGCCTTCATCTTGCAGGAACTGCTGACACTCTAGCCACATGAGGTCTATCATTGTCCTGCATTAGGAGGAACCCAGGGCCAATTACACCAGCATATGGTCTCCAAAGGGGTCTGAGGATCTCATCTCGGTACCTAATGGCAGTCAGGCTACCTCTGGTGAGCATATGGAGGGCTGCGTGGCACTCCAAAGAAATGCCACCCCACACCATTACTGACCCACTGCCATCAGGCAGCAGATCGCTCTCCGCAGCATCTCCAGACTCTGTCATGTCTGTCACATGTTTTCAGTGTGAACCTGCTTTCATCTGTGAAGAGTACAGGGCGAATTTGCCAATCCTGGCAAATTCAGCGTCCTGCACGGTGTTGGGCTGTGAGCACAACCCCCATCTGTGGACGTCGGGCACTCATACCATCCTCATGGAGTTGGTTTCTAACAGTTTGTGCAGATACATGCACATTTGTGGCCTGCTGGAGGTCATTTTGCAGGGCTCTGGCAGTGCTCATCCTGTTCCTCCTTTCACAAAGGCAGAGGGAGTGGTCCTGCTGCTGGGTTGTTGACCTCCTACGGCCTCATCCATGTCTCCGGGTGTACTGGCCTCCTGGTAGCGCCTCCAGCCTCTGGATACTACGCTGACAGACACATTCCATTTGCACAACAGCATGTAAAATTGATTGTCAAGCAGGACCTAAGAGGACAGTCTGATTTTACAGAAGTTTGATTTTCTTGGAGTTATATTGTGTTATTTAAGTGTTCTCTTTATTTTTTGAGCAGTGTTTATACAGAAAGTAACACAAGGCATTGTCTGCAAAACTTTTCAAAACAGGTAAAGGACAGAAAGTAAAGAAATTGCTGTCACACCAAAAAAAACACATTTACTTATTCTGGATGTATGTATATATAAAAATAAAGCGAGTGAAAAACAGCAGATTCATTGTGTCCATCTGTATTTATTTTTCTCTTTTTAATAGTTTTAAATTGTTTTGAGTACATTTAACTTAAATATAATCATGTTTAAAACTTCTGGTTTTGCAGTGATTTAGATTTTTTTAAAACTGGAGATTTTGATTAAAAATAAACAAACAAAACATATTACACTGATGACAAAGAAAGTCAACACAGTGAATCAGGGAGCACATATAATCAGTTCAGTTCATTTTCTTTAACCCATTATCCTAATTAGGGTCGGGTAGGGGTGCTGTAGCCTATCCCAGCTCTTCAACCAGCACAAGGTAACACCCTGGATGGGGCGTCCATCGCAGGTACCAACAGGACAATTCAGTGTTTTTAATTGACCTGGCAGCAAGTCTTTAGACTGGGAGGAAATCGGAGTACCTGGAGGAAACTCGGACACAGGGAGAACTCCACTCAGAACCCAGGTGATTGATAGGCTGAATCTTTTCTGTCCAACAAACAGGTCAAATAACCTTTGCTTTGCTATTTGTATTTCTCATTTTCTAAACCCAAATGCCCCACACGACACACTAGAATCTTTAGCAGAGCAGATACAGTTAAACAATGGCTTCACACCTGATCATAGAGTGGGTTTTAATGACACAGGCCGTTTTGAAAGCACGTTGGGTATTAAAATTTATTTTCCACAAGAAATTGGGTGAATTGGAGAAGTACCAAACTAATAATAAGCCACATGCCAAGACAGTGTTTCTGTATCTACATGATGGTCATTATTACATTTTTTATGGTTATGACGCAATGAACAACAAATCCAAAAGAGTTTGATATTTGGTATGTTTATTGCCGGTACAATGTAGTTTTACTGTGAAAGGACATTCAGTGTGCAAATCCATTCAATTATACAACAGTGGCATCGTGTTGTATGGCTGTGTACGAGACACATTTTCTTCTTCGAGATACAATAGCGCTCACACACAACAATGCATATGCTAGCCAGCACAGGACATTCTCAAATGCATCGATTGAATGGCTCAAGTACATCAAGCATTCAAGAGACATTGATGTACACCACGCCCCAACTTATGGTGAAATTAAGTTTTGACCGTATTATGTGATTGGGTATTATGAAAATGATGGTGTACGAAAGGTCTTAGTATTTAAGACATGCATGCACCATAGTAATAAATGTTGTTACAGACCGAACCAATGCCTATGTCAAAGGTTTTGTAGTGTGCTGCGAAAACAGTTTGACGCTAAGGTAGAGACTTCCAAACGACTAAAGTCAAGAGATGCTCTTATTGGCGGTCGAACAAATGCCTACAAATTGTACTACCACGCAAACAAGGGTGAGAAAATCAGATATGTAGACTACCACTTTATACCCATCCTGTAGGGCTAAGAAGGAATAATCAATAGGATATCCACAGATAATATTCAAAGCTTTTCGACCTCTTGATGAATATTACAGTCAAGTCAAAGCCACAGTACACCCTCCAAAAACACTCAATTTTACCATACCAATGTAATGGAAAATTAATGTTCCCACTGTGCCGTACTTGCATGGTGCAAGAAAACCGGACCCAAACATGTATGCATAGTAGTGAAGACAGATCTATCACAGGGACTTGGATCAGTATTGAACTGTTTAAAGCTGTTGAGAAGGGGTATGTGGTGTCAAAAATCCATAAGGTTTGGCATTTTCCAGAACGTTCAGAGACATTATTCTGCGAGTATGTAAAGACTTTTTGTTATGAGCTGGAAAATGTCTGCTGCTAGCCATTCTCCTACACAGCACTTTCCAGCAAGCGGGAGGTTGCCTAGGCAACTTTACTCGGCGGTCACGTGACCTGCTGATGAGGTTCACCTGGTGCCGATTAGCTCGGCTTTTTAAGCTACACCTTACGGCTTCTTCATCACCGGGTTCATTGTGTATGTGCCATGCTAAGCCTTTGTTCTTGTCCGTCGTGGTCCTGTTTGTCTCCTCGCCGTGGTTTCCTTGCTTTCCGTTTTGTTTTGCCCGGTTAATGTCAGTCTTGTTTTCCGTTCGTGCTCGTTCTGTCTGTCTCTGCGCCCACGAACCGTAACACATTTACAATGCAAACAAAAGCAAGTGGTTATCCAGCAAATGCCGTCACAGAGGATGATAGAGCTGAATACATCAAGGACTATTTTGAAATGGAAAAGATTCAGCTGAATCCTGACAAAATATGTCTTAACCCTGCATGTCAATCCATTTACAAGCTGTTATTAAATAGCTTGTGGGGGCGATTTTCAGTGAGGGAAAACTTGCCTGTTTCTGGTATGTACACAGTAGCGTTTCGAGCCTGTTCCTGAATGGCCCGCTACGATAAGCCGGCATGCGCCTGGCTTCGTTCCAAGTCTGTTCCTGAGCGGTTCACTACGTTCTGCCGTTGTATATCCGGTCTCGTCCTGGGTCGGTTCTTTAGCAGCTGTTCTGCTACGTTCTACCCGTGTATGCCCGGTATCGTTCCAAGTCTGTTCCCGAACCTATCCCTGTTCTCCATGTTCTCTCGCTCTTGCTCTCTCTCTATGTGTTTTTTGTTGGATATTGGGTTCAGTTTTTCCTTTCCCCCTTCAGCCCCCTAACAAGAACTTGCCTGTTTAGAATTGTACTTTTTAATGGACAGATTAGGTGACAGATTATTGTATAGTGACAATGACGGTGTTATTATAGTTATCTTACAGCTGGTGGTACAACATGCAAGAAGGAGAAAGGTATCAAACTAACCTCTGAAAAGCCATCAGACTTGATAGACTTATGTGACAAATCGTGACCTATACTCGCTCGTACAAATGGCATAGTGTGAAATAAAAAGCACCTCACACTGAAAAACAAGTCAGTAGTGAAACGTTTTAAAGTTGTGTACAACAAACATGTCCTATTGTGATTTCTCGACACTTCCCTGTGCATACTAAAGGTGATCAAGGTCATCATGGTGCAGTAGACATTGATGGGTTTGATTTCAGATTACAACCTCTATTTTCATGTGTGATAAGTGGGCCATCAAATTCTGGAAACATATTAATTGTTAAACAGTTCATTTGGCGTTCTGATGAGTGGATTTAGACGGAAATAGTGAACATTGTATATAATTTATAACTGTTGGCAACCCCTTAATGATGAAATGTTAAAAATAAGAAGTTTGTTAATATTTGATATGAAAGATGCGAGTTGTAACACCGAGGTGGAAAAAGTATGTACACCATAAAAATTGAAATGCCATGTACATAATGCAAAATTTGTTTTTTTTCCAAGGAAAGTCTAGTAGGACAATTATTTTGAACACAAACTATTTCATATTTAAAAACCCTAGAGACAACAATCGGGTTAGTGTATTAGGTAGACAGATGTACAATGGCAATGCTACATTTTTATGGAGTGTTTTCAAAATGCAGTGAGCATTTGGTCACCATTTGATTGGTTATAAAGCAACGGCGGATCCAAGAATTTGTCCAACATCCTTGCATACAATGGTAAGGTGTATACATTTCACTAATCACACCATGTTCAAACACTTGAATAAAATTAAAAAACAGCTTGCACAGAAAAATCTCCTTACCGAATTTACATGCATTTTTACTGTACATAGACGAAATACTCTTAAACACACACAACATGAGAGACAATCCAGCATTTTATTTATTTTTAAAACCTTTTTCTTTTTCACAAATTTTGTCAGTTCAAAACATCTTTCTCTCACAGACATTCACAAAAGTTCCTTGTGGGTGACTACTGTACATTTTACTCTTCTAAAACAGAATTTTCTTCAGTTTTTGTGACGTGAACTGAACCTTCTC
This sequence comes from Microcambeva barbata, assembly GCA_034509105.1. Taxonomy (NCBI): domain Eukaryota; kingdom Metazoa; phylum Chordata; class Actinopteri; order Siluriformes; family Trichomycteridae; genus Microcambeva; species Microcambeva barbata. The sequence continues at coordinate 20,592,721 of JAYDZF010000032.1, read as the reverse complement.
ACAAATTCATTCATGTCTAATGCTTTTGCTCGTCGGGACTCAATACTCAGCACCCCAAGATGACTCAAATGCTCATCTGTCATTGTTGATCGTAGATGATTTTTAATCAAACTTAGGGCTGGAAAGCTGCGCTTACATGAAGCACTGCTCTTCTGTAAGTTGTATTCACGCTGGACATTCCTATTTGGTGCCACAAGTGTTTGGGAATGGAAGTGCATCCACCTATAATCTGATGATCATAGCTCTCGGGTAAAGGACATGTGAGTGACAGGACAGGGGCACTTCAGGATGCTAATCAGATTATAAAGCAAAGACTCCTGAAAACTTTTAAACAGTCCTGTTGTTTACATTCAGACGCTGATATGTCAACATGTCGACACACCTACTTTTATTTAAAGCTAAACCGGCACAGAGGCGTGTTGTTTTGCAAACAGCAAACTTATCTCTGTGTGAAGTAGATTTAAACATACTTAACAGTACCAATACCTCTCACACCCAAACAACATCGATCGTTAAAGAAGTCTGAAGTAAAATTTATTGTCGATAAAAATGTTGATGTTTGAAGAAAAAAGGAAAGTATTAATCAGAAAGGTGGTTTTCTTCTACTGCTGTTAGGCATCGCTTTACTAAGGCTAAGCGTTACGCAAGTGTCTTACAAAGCAATTGCTAAACATGGTGAGATGGAGAACACTTTAACAGCATCATTGCCAACAACTGAATTGGTAATAAAAATACAATAATTCTGTAACTAACAATTTTCTTAGAAATGTACTTACACTAAGTAAGCAGAATGTTCAGTATATCCAAATCAAAGGCTGTGTCTTCCTGGAATTAATCAGGAGAGTTTGTCCTAAATGGTTGCCCAATCCCTGGGTCAAATATTCTGGACTTGGTTAAAAGCATCACAGCACACAGCATGTACCTGCTGGAACTGAAAAATCTTTTAGACTAGAGTATTTTGCCGTTGTCAATAACAAAGACTGAGCATAACCTAGTCTTACAGCCGGTGACACAGTTCTTTTTTTGGACAAATTATGAAGCTGAGAGAATGTTTACTTTGTATGCCACAGCATCATTCCACAGAAATCGTCCTTACTGCATGTCAAATCAATTTTTATATCAACACCATTAAGCAACCGTTTTCCCTGGAAAATATGTCGCTCAACAGCTCTACAACATTGCTGCCATCTGTAAATGCAGTCCGCTTTGTCAAGCCTTGGTTGTTTCCTGCAGGGTTTGTTTGATATATATGCCCCACGGTGTCCCAATAAAAGAGTCCTGCAGAGAAGAGTTTCCAGGGTGTCCCGTCCATAACTGCCGAAACACTATTATGCTTCGGTATGGGTATGTACTTGAACTTTGTGGTAACAGCCTTTCACCTTGGGACACGTCGATCTGTGAAAATAGTGTAGCGCCTCGATAATTTATTAATCATGTCCGACTCAGATGAGGCAGTGTCAGATATTCCTGACAGTGGTGGGATTTTGACTAATGTGTTTTCCTAAATAGCCGTTTGTGTTAAAGGTAAACAAGTCCAGTTCTGATTTAATACACTTTTCAGACATGCGATGAAGTAGCACCATGATTAGAAAATGGTATTCAACTATTAATTAGAAATTTGATTATCAGGGTACACAGACTTGGACAAATTGCTCGGCAATGTGACAAAAACCACCGTCACCCATATTGTCCTAGTGAATAAATGAGTAAGGTTTAGATGTTATATATCTTTTAAAGCCACATCACTTTTAGGAACCAACTGATAAATTTTACTGGCCACCCTAACCATTTCACTAGAATCAACGCTTTTATATCCCGTTTCTTTTTATCTAATTTTTTTTCAACTGAATGTTTTATCCCTACATGTGAATGCAGCTCTTCTTCATAGAAACTAACTTCTACAATATCGCCATCGTGATACACCAATCTATAAACTGGCAGCTGCCGTGGAATACAATCAGATATGGTGAAAAAACCGTGTTTAGTTCTCTTCATAACCCTTTGTAAAGAAACCCATTTTTAGAACATCACCAAAGTTGTATTTTTTCTTGTCTAGATTGTTTTGTACACCAGTGTTTGAAATATAAAGATTTATTTCCCTTCGACAGGAATCATGTTGATATTACGGTGGTAACTATTGTTGTACCCATGCATTATATCTTGTAAAACAGCTGTATACATTTTAGAGTTTACAGATGTTAGCTATCGCCACACACGACCGTTTAATGTCCTGTTAAATTGTTCTATTACACTAGCTTTTAGCTCACTACCTGTAGCAAAATGTATGATGTTTGTTTTTGGACACTAAAGTTTGTGTTGTGTTTGTTGAAAAACTCTTTACACTTCTCAGTTTCTAATTTTTCTCTTCTAGTATAGATGCGAATGTCTTTGTGACTTCCAAACCGGACTTATTTTTTAACAAACGGACCCATGCATATTTGCTAAATACATCAATACATGTCAACATATTTGTCATCATCTTTTTTTCCTAGAATATGCACACATATCAACAAGATCAGCTTGGAATTGCACATTTATGCTGTACACTATGACCCAGTTTCTTTTGTAATTATGCCTTACAGGCCTGCAAAGTGTGTATTCATAGTCACCCGTCAACCAATCTAAAACCTGTTTATCAGACAATCGCACACCTGTTTTCTCTAAAACACCCCATTTCAAACTATACTTACCACTCAACGAACTGGATTGGAACCAGAATTGGATGGAGTGTAATAAACGGCTCTCATGAGGTCTTCCATGTTGATAGGCTGCGTTACATAGCAAAATGATCTATACAAACTGTTTGGTCAACCATTTTATTCAAAAACTTACATTGAATCAATGAAATCAAGAAATCCACACACATCCACATTTCTCATGACAAGATGTTTTATCACACAAATGTATAATGCGTATGCACATAGACAAAGCACATGACTTATTTTTACATCATCACCCTCATACATAAGTGTTAAGGTTTGTCTTACAACAACATGGACTGCTTCATTTGAAGCTATACATAACTGTGTCAAATGACCCCAATTATCTGACACTGATTTGACAATATTTAATTTGACAATATGTTTAGCATTAACAACATACACACTATTAAAGAGTCTAAAATCATTTACACATTCCTCAATACATTTATACAACAACCTTGTTGAATGGGGTGATCCATAACCAAGACAAGTTCCCTTCAGTTTGTTGTTTATAATGTAGGATCGCAACGATTGCAGACTTTACAAGTTTTAATGACAATCCACATCACTTGAAATAGATATAGCATTGACCACTTGCATGTCAACAAGTGTTTCACCGTCTTCATTACCATCCGGCAATTTCTGATGTGTAGAAACTACACCAGGATCTGGAAAACCATGACAGTTGCCAAAATGATCCTGCGTGCTGTCCTCTGACAATGTGTTGAACATCGCTGATTCATCATAACTGTAGTTCACAGCACCCCAGCTGCTGTCGACTGGCTTGTATAAAAAGTCTGGTACTTGGTATTTACCAGGCCGCTCAACCCCACGGTTGGTCTGCTGGAAAAAAAACCTCAAACAGATCACCTTACACGATGGCTCCGTCTTGATGATCTATGCCTTGAATGTGTCTGGTGTTTCTTTTTACAGGCTCTGTAGATAGGCGGCCAATCCACAAATGCCATAAGCCAAAGGATCAAAAAGGTTAACTAATATCCCAAAAGCGCTCGCTAGGCCTGCTACCTCTTGCTTTGACACAATTTCTTTCGTTTCGTCATCACTAGAAAAAACACTTGGTATAGCAGCAGCTAATGTAGAAAATCATAAGCAAGGGTCTGCTTAAATACTATATACAATGTCACACATAAGTTGGGTGTTGATTGGGTGGTGTGTAGAGGGTGTTAGGGTCTAGGAGCCTTGGGGGTCTGACCAACATACAGTGAAGCCCAAAATTATTCATACCCCTTGCAAATTTTGACTTAAAGTTACTTTTATTCAACCAGCATTTTTTAAAATGACCGGAAATGACACAGGCATCTCCCAGAAGATGAAAAGTTGCTGTATATGAGGCATAATTGTGGGGAAAGAATATTTCTCAGCTTTTATTTACATTTGAACAAAAAGTTGCATGTACAAAATTATTCATACTGTTTGCAAACTGTCACAGTCTATGGGAAAATCCAAAGTTCTTTACCATTCCAAATAGTCCAAGCTGTTCTAAAGGTAAAGCAAGCTATACCCTGATTAACTGGGAGCAGCATTTTAAGTCAACACAACAGCTGAAAAACAGCAGCTCTCTGCAGCAGCTCTCTGCAGTTGGATTGTGAATACAAAGGTGCTCATTAAGGACCTGCGGCTGCGGATTGTGGCTGCTCACAAGTCAGGAAAGGGCTATAAGGCCATATCTAAATGTTTTCAAGTTCCAGTGGCTACAGTGCA
>JAYDZF010000032.1:19462459-19477201 GCA_034509105.1 Microcambeva barbata | reverse complement strand
ATTTTTCTCCCTTTTTCTTCTGATTTAGCGTAGCTGATTAGTCTTCTGCCGCCCGATTGCATTCAAGGAGGCTATATTTGCCGGTGTCGTCACGTACAGATCCTCTCAGGCCCCTTGTTTTTCTCCCAAGCTTTGATTGCACACAAGGATCATTTACCTCTGTGCAGGTGCCTCAGTCTGCTAATCAGGGTTCCTGCACAACGTTTGAAGACCTCACACACTGTCCTACCCAGCTGACCCATAGGCAAATTTGTCGTAAGAGGGCATCCAGCCAACCGGTAACTAAGCTGAGATACTTAGCATTGGTGTGCTAGTGGAATATGACACCTGGATGCCTTATGATTTATAATTACACATTTTCTCCCTTTGCTTCAAATAAAGTGAATCCAATTAATTTTTCTGCGACCACAAACCTTCTTCTTCTTCTTCTTCATGCAGCCAGATTAACTGAAGATTCAAGAAAGACTCCTGAAGATGAGTACATTTGTGTGTGTGTGTGTGTGTGTGTGTGTGTGTTTGCCTGTGATGGATTGATGACATTTCTAGGCTGTTGTCTTCAACTGTTCGCCCTGTGAATCTCAAACACCGTGACTCTTAGGATGAACCAATCAACGAATTCATCTATTCGGTTTCACAAGCCTACTAGTCAGGGTCCCTGTGTATCCGGCACCATTTCGAAAACACTGAACCCAAGATTTCATTTATTCGGGAGGTGGGTTTCATTGTTGGGTGCGTTTGTCTTTCTGATGACTGTTCATATTCAAGAACTAAAATGGAAACCTTTCCGCTCATCTTGGATCTAGAGTCAAGGCTGAAGTACAGGACAAAATAAAATGGGCCGAGCACTTCATGCATGAGACGGCATTGACTGCTCGTTTCCACGAGATTGTGAAGTCAGTCGACTGTGTCTCCCCACTCGCAGATCTGACCTCGGCTGGGGCAGGTCTCGACGCTCAACAGAACCGTGCCACCCTGTCCGTCTCTAAAGCAGTGGAGAACTGGGGCGCGGGTGAGACGCCGCGTTCTGGTCTGTTCGTCATGCTCAGGAACGCTTCATTAGCAGTAAAAGCGCAGGCAGTGGAGAGGAGAGGAGAGCAATTGGCGATGGGTGTGGGGAGTGGGGAGTGGGGGTGGACTGAAATCTGGATGGATGGCTTGGAGGTGTTTGGGGGCTGGGTGGCGTCTTAAAAGTGTATTACGTTCAATTAGGCTACGGGGAATATTCATTAACCCAGTTTTAGCAGAGCAAAGTCGAGGCTGCATAATGGCCGGGCTGAATCACGCTGGCGTGGGTAAAAATGAGCACGGGTTTAAAAACGTAGGCCATTACTGAGCGGCCACGCATTAGAGGAGCGCCCGCTCAGGATCTGTTTAAAATAGCCAAGAGGGAACCTGCACGAGGAAAGGTAATGGAGTCCATGCACAACTCCCTCACTCGGCTTATCGGCTATATAAAGAATGAGATTAGCTTATCTGGAGTATTTAAGTGAGCCTTAAAGAGTATGGAAACTGCACTTGTCTTTTTATGCCGGCATAATTCATGCTGATATCCCTCCTTTTATGTAAAGCATCGTTACTGCAATCTATAACCTTCTACATGAAATGTACTGCCTCGGTCCTGAACCTCAACTCACTGAAAATGCATCAATCATCGCAGAACGTCAATATTCTTTTATTCCCATTATTAAGGACACGAGGAGAAATGCTGACATGGAAAGCGAAGGGTATCATAAAGGGCGACTGGAATAATTATGTGACCACCTAAATATGAGAGCAGTCGGAAAGAAAATAGGACAGCAAATACGCCTCTGTGACGAGTGTTAGCAAGCCTATGGAGCTAAAGCAGATAAAAGGTAACCAAGCTAAGACAATGGATAATTGGCTATGACTGAGAGGAAGGGGAGGCCAAACACCATATCTACTGGAATGTGAACTTGCCAGTGCACTCTCAGTGGAAGTCCCTAGCATGTAAAGAATAATATAGGTTGCACCAGGAAGGGTAATGTACCCTATATAGTGTGAACAACTGTAAAGAGAAGCACCAGAGTGAAAATATTTATACATGATTTATTTATACTTATGTATTTTTGGTCCTCCATACATTACAGCAAAACCTTTTCAGCATTTAGCCGTTATACAACCAGTACAGTTACATTATACGGTCTGAGCAAAGGGCCTCGCTCAAGGGCCCAACAGCAGAAACCTCACAGTGGTGAGATTTGAACAGATTACTAGTCCTGTACCCTAACCACTAGTCTACACCACTGTAACTGTAAACAATAGCATATCGAATGTAACCAAGCTAACAAAAGGTATGATTTTGGTTGTGTCACTAGTGTATAAATGTGTGTTTCACTGCAAGGCTTGGGTTAAATGCTGAGAAAAAATTCTAAATTCTAAAAAAAATAATAATAATTATAAAATTATCCAGGAGTTTAAGCCCAGTAGCTTAATCAGTGAACCCTGTGAGACAATTTTAAATAGCATGGGCTACTTGACTTCATCCAATTCCTCAGTTATTGTGCACCCGTGTGCTAAAATCCTAAATGACATCACAAATGAGCAACGTGCATCATCACACACGTGTGACATATTTCATCCCCCATCACGGAGGCCCGGGTTTCAAATCAACAAGCGTCTCAGTCCGGAGTTATTTCCCTCATTATTTACAGCCTCCAGCCTGCAATTAAGCAAAGTAATGAATGCGACTGCCCCCCTTCCTCCACGTACCAGCCTGGCGAGCTATTAATCCTGTCTCACCCAGCCGTGAGCCCCTCACATGAAAACGGAATAAACCCCAGCCACCGGTTTAATGCAGGGGAGCTCAAACCAACCGAGATAGCAAGGACAAAGAGATTTGAAGAATGGAGCCTCAAAAGCATCCTTTCCCAAAGGTCGTATGAGCAGAGTGCAAACCGTGTTGACTAAAGTGAGAGGACTCTCAATAGGGGCCGTGTCTGGGCAAAATCGGTGCCCAACAGGGGGGCGCCATTAGCAAATGGTGTTTCATTAGTGCAGTTTCTAACCATTAGCTTTCCCACTGGGATAACAGAGCATCAGTCTTGCTTGGTACACGCAAGGTAATGCCCTCATACCAAGAAAAGATCCCAATTATCCAGGGGGTTTATAGAGTTTTCCACTGGAAACGGATGGCAGAGTAATTTACAGTTGCTGTAGGAATTAGGCCTGGATGTATTCAACCAGCGGTCCTATCTCTGTCTGGGTTGAGAGCAGGCATGGCCTCGAAATGTCTGGACTCTGGTACTTATCTATCACAGAAGAACATTTGAGAATTCCTGTTTGGGATTTAGAAAAAAAAAAACAGGTTTGGGAAGCTGGAGCGAAAAAAAAACCTAGATGTAGATGTCAAGTAAATGTTTAACGGTTCTGGCTTTTACAAGGAATAGGCAGAACATGGTTGTGTGACTGAGACTGACTGGTTCCAAATATGTCAGGCGCTAATGGCACGGCGCTGAGTCTCGGCGTATTTTCCAAAACCCACAGGAGAAAGCCTGATTGGATGAGGATAAATAGTGTGGGAGTGACGTGCGCTGAAAGGCTAAAGAATGCAGACCGTGACCTCTAGCCTATGACATTCTCATTCCCCTCCATCCCTCTCCCCGCTCTCATCGGCCTCCCCGCCCCCACATCCCTGGGTACCTACACGGTTCTCCACACAGGCGTGCGATTTCAGAGCTAAACGTGTGAAACCCAGCAGCACCACCCAGGACCGCTCTGGCTGTAATCAAACGCAGGCCTGTGGAAGGACTTAACACCGTGGCGAGGGTCGCTCCGAGGCAATAATTACCGGCCGTGATTCATTTGGTGGCGCCGTGTCGAGAGGCCATCAAACCGTTTACAGTGCAGCTGTGTATGAGTTTCTTTTACGCGTTCAATTAAGCCGCCGGTCTGGAAGGAGCTTCTGTGAGGTTAAGGACGCTGAAGGTAGATTCAAAAGCCCAACCGGCACAATATGCTGGCTTGGTTTGGGTCCTGGATCTGGACCGTATGGTACTTGAAGTGGTCTCTTGCACCAAATATATATTGTGTAGGAGGTTTGGGTGATTGGGATTGGGTCTTGGATCTGGACCCTGTCATTTACAGGGTAAATTCAATCCTTGACAGTATGTATTGTTTTTGTGTTGTTGCTCCTGGATGCCTAAATATCCTTTGGGATAAATAAAGTATCTATCTATCTCTCTATCTATCCATTTGCTAGTGTTTTATACAAATCTGAATCTGAGTATCGCCATTGCACAAGTACAACAAGATTCAGTGTGCTCTCCTAATAAGAACGTAAGAATGCATAAATCCATACGTAAATATAAAAGTTATACAAACAGATCGAAGGAAAGGTGTTAAAGGTATGCAATATATAAATAATCAGTCCAGTGGAAGTGTGCAAAGTAAGCACCACTATTTTCACATTTAAGTTCCATATAAGGTGCAAGGTAATGGTATAGCAATGGCATTCACAATCCCCTATATTCACATACCAATATTCTATACCAACTATTCCTAATAACAAGAACATGCACGATTTAATAAAGGCATTGTATAAGGTTTAGTTATGGTCCCAAAAACTGACATCTTGTATGTACAGGAGGTTGGAGCAATTTGATAAATAGCAAGTTTTGAAATTGATCTGGACTCTTGGGTTCTTGAAGTGGGAACTTAAGCAATGGAACTAAAACTACCAGTGTGTCATGGTGTTTTATGCTACTTAAACTGACATCTTGTATGTACAAGAGGTTGGAGCAATTTTGAGTTAATACAGCCCGGGACCCTTACGTAACTGAAATTGTAACTTCAGTCCTCAACTAGAACCTTTCACATCTTGTATTTATGAGAAGTTAAAACTTTTTCCTGCCTTGGTTTGGTGTGTTGTTTGGTTGTTTCTGGTACAAAACCGACATCTTTTAACTACAGAAAATTTGGCGGTATTTGATACAATTCAATAATTATAAGAAAGCATTTTTTCTGAATCTGGATCAGGAAACTAAAGTACCGAAGAAGTTTTAGGTGCCCTGTTGGTTAGAGAACTTGGTTTGTGATCAAAAAGTTGCCAAAATGTCGTGACTGAAGTGCCCTTGAGCGAGGCACGCAACCCCAAACTGCCCCCCCAGGCGATTTGGGGCTAGGGCTTACCACCACTAGTGTGTATGCATGGATTGGGTTAAAATGCAAAGGACAAATTCCACTGTGTGAAAAAGTACCACAAGTAAATAGTCTTTATCTAGTGTAAATGCAGAGGCATGTATGTGGCTTGGTTTGGATATGACCTATTGGTAACTGAAGTTTTCTGTCGTTTCTGGTACCACAACTGAAATCTTGTATGTGCATGTTGCTGAAGCATTTTGAAACATAGCGAGTGCAAATGTGGAGGCTTGGTTTTGGTCCTGGATCTGTCCTTCAGTTCCTTCATAACACCTTTTCTAGGATGTTTAACAATAGCGTTTCTGAAGGCGGCTGATTCTACTGAACAAAGGAAAGAGACAAAAGGATCTGTCTTCGTCCAGATTACTTTGTCAGGTACCTGTGATTGCACTACATGTCCTTGTATTTGCTTTGATCCCAGTGAGCAACAAAGCAATTAGCAGAATAAAAAAAAATTGAAATATTCCTTTTGAGACGCAAAAGAAGCAAAGTAATGTAATACAATAATAACTACAATAATATTCCAATCAAACTAATCGGTTACACGTTATGGTCAGAAATATGTAGACACCTGACTGTGCACAAATCCATGGACGTTAATACTCTTGCCAGCTTTAGCAGCCTGAAAAATAAACGCCTGAAACTCATGAAAGTAACAAATTATGACAGGTGTCCACATACTTTTGGCAGTATTGTAAATTGCCATTCCAAACTGTTTGTCCAGTGGACTAGATCTCGTTTGCTATGCTATTAAAATGATGTGATCTCTATGTGTTCTCTTCATCATCTCTTCTGAGAAGAATTTCAAGCACGTCTGTGGGACTTTGGGCCTGGTTGAAAGATAACAGCATTTGTATGAAATCCTCAGTTGATGTTCCAACTGATATATTGCTTGGAAAGTGGACTAGTCATCAGGATGTTGCTGGTTTATGCCCCATTATTGCCATGTTGATGCAGTTGGGTCCTTGAGCCTGGCCCTTAACTCTCTATTTCTCAGACTGTACACTCTCACAGTGCTGTAAGTCTAAACGTTTTACTCCTGTTGGCAGATATTATAGCTGAAACACATGAATTCAAAAATTAAAAGTGGCGTCCCAATACTTTTGTCCATACAGTGTCAATTTAAGCACACCATTATTAGTTTTACAACTCAACTAATTTCTACAAAAGCCAGAAAGCCATCAGACTGCGAACAATTCAAACGTGCTTTCTTTCTTCCCAGCAGCCTCCAGCTCTGCCAGCAGGACTGGTTCTACTTTATTTCATTGTTTTATTTTCTTTCTGGCAGCAGAGCAAACGGATTTCACGACGTGGAAACTCAGCGAGCTTTTTGTGAAAAGCTTTTGTGCGAGCGGATGATTAGAAGCAGAAGCCGAGGCCTTCCAGATTAGACCTTTTATTGGTGTACAAACCAAGCAACATGGCTTTTAAGGCCGTCATAACAGCGCGGCTAATTGTTTAAATATGTCTGAAGCTGGTGTTCAACCGCCGCAGCCTCGGTCCACACGTATGTACACGTGTGCTGCTGATTCAGCCCCATACGGACCCCTAACACGTGTGTTCACATGTTCACACGCGCAACTCGACGTTTCCTCTTTGGTGCTTTGAAGTTTGGTGCACTCGTATTCAGAACAAAACTATTGGGACACCCCTTCTAATTCGATTCTGCTGTTTTATCCACAAACGTTGCTAACACTGAGTTACTCACAAACTGACTTTAATAACTGATTATCCAGTCAGGATCACAGGGGACAGGGGAATCATGGGGGGTCCACGGGTAGAAGGGTGATTGAGCCTGCTGGAACACCCTGGATGGTGCAATGGTTCATCAGAGGCCAGCAAACCTGGCTGCATGTTTTTGGACTGTGAGAGGATACTGAAGCACCCAGAGAAAACCCACATGGGCACAGGGAGTACATGCACACTCCACTCAGAATGGACCTAGAATAGACCGCCTGGGGATGGAATGGGGATGGAACCCAGGACAGGTTTAGGGAAAGCCCTGTCTTGTTGGTTTAAACCCCACTGAATGCTTAGGAATGAATTTGAATCATTTGACTGAGGCTTTCTTGAGATTCTAATGCCACACGTGTTTTCTATACGTTTGTGTAAACCTTTGACCCCCAATTTAATGGTCAAAGACACAAAGCACCAGTTACACCAGTGCAACCATCACTGCAACTGGGAAATCTAGCAACACACATATTTTCTTCCACATATGCTTGCAGCAGAAAGCATTAATACCGCATGTACGTGACAGACACACATACGGTCCTGATCTTGGACTCCAAACAGCTGGAACATCTTTGGGTTTTGTTTTCTCTTACCGGTGAGAAGCGGCTGTCCCTCCTTCAGGATTTCAGGCATCGGCGCTTCATACTGATCTTCCGAAAAACCCGGCCTGCATGGTACGACGCCTCTGCCCTCGGTGCCAGCCTGGAAAAGCACAGAGAGAGACTCATCAGCGCACAATTAACATTCCCAAACCTGTAGCCCTTCACCCCACCACACACACACACACAAAGGCAGCACCTGTTTTATAGCGGGACAGTGAATGCAATTAGGCTAATGAGGCCGGAGAGGTTAAGTGTTCTGCTGTGGAGGGAGGCAGGAAATGAGAACAGCGGCCGTTTTGTTTTGCAGGCAGCACGGGTACGGGCCAGCCATCGATCTGAAGCATTAGATCAGACCGCAGAGCTTTACAGAGGCCGACTTCGGCTCCGCCTGAACAGCCCACGGTTCACGTTTCGGCATTAAGCAAAGCTTTTTAAAAGTGACTGACACTTGGGAACAAATACAGTTCACGCTATTGGCTGCCAAAGACCTTATAACAATGATCAGTGATATACCACTACCCACAAATATACTGTCTTCAAATACACCAACCAGGCCTAACATTATGAGCATTAGTTATCCTCAGAATTGATGTTATTGTCAGAGCATCTCCCAAACCGCAGTGGTCCAAGGACGGCACAGTGGTCATGGGTGGCCAAGGCATCACTGATGCACACTTTGGTTACATTCATTACAGGGCAGACAATCTGTGACCCATGATTCATATCACATGAGAAATTGTATCATAATATCTACTTTCATGTGAGTTTGAAATATTGAGATGAATCACACATTTGCCGGAACTCAATGCAGAATAATAAAAATATTATTATAATCTGATCCCAGATTTAAATGCATTTAGTAGCTGGATTACAGAAAAATGTCCATGAGTCCATCAGTAATCTGATTTCTCAGCAAAACACACAAATGCTGTTTCATTTTTAATAAAACGATTTTTTTTTACGCATTAGCATGTGACAGACAGTACAGTCCATCAATCGGTCTGTGTGTGTACATAAATAAAGCAGGATTCATTGTCGTGAATACACCACACCTTTGAGATTTCACACCCGACTGTAGACTAGTCTATGCACTGATTCATCTGGCATGCAGACGAACTGAATTATTGGTACACAAACACTGTATCTCATCTCTAGCCCTGTTCACACTTGAAGTGTGGATCATTCTCAGCCTTGCAAGGACGTGGTAACAAGTCTTCTGGTGTGAGTGTATCAGGTAGAGCAGTGTTGCTCAAATTTTTCAATACAGGTTAGACATGCTGGTCCCTTTATAAGGAACAGTAGCACTGTACAGTCAGACACTTGGGATGCTCTCTTTTTTTCACAGTGTGTTTAAACTTTTACCCAAGAGAAACATTCTTATCAAATGATGCTTTATATTTTTGAGTAGAGCCATTTTTAATTCTCAGTTGAATTCCAACTACACTGCTGCACCTATTCATAAAACACAAAATATAATAACTGAATGTCATGTACGGGTCTTTATTTAAAGATTAATGTGGTACACAAAAGTCCCAAAGTCACAGAGCAACATATAAACAAACGTCAGTAATTGTAAATCACTAAACTATGAGTGGTGCGTTTAAAGGTGCAGCAGTAAAACACGTGTCCCCACCAGTGCTGACGTTTCATAACCTACAGGGACCAAAATGGCAAGTCCAGGGAGGCAATAGAAGGGCAAAATTCCTCATATCCGGTGTAATTACAACCTCGGCCGGCTGATTGATGCCTGAACAGTGTGACTCTCTGTATGTGATACGGATCTCCATCTGAACTCTGCATACACGTTACAGGGGCCGAGTGTTCGCTCCAGCCCAGAGTCAGGAGCGGAGGTCTGGAGCAGTAGAGGTGAAATATGATCAGGAAATTGGATACGACTAAATTGGGAGAAAAATCTGTTTTGCATGAAAAACAATGGCATGAGTACCGAATAAAGTGCTAATAAAGCAAATGTGCAAGGCCCAACTGAAACTGATCTACAAAGAGCTTGTCAGGTTGAAACTCATTAATCACGGTAATCAAATACTGTATTTTGGACATATTCATCTTTTCTAGTACCAGTAGAAAACTAGAAGGTCATAAAGAGTGCATGATCCGGAGGCTGCAACGGCTCCTATAGCTAAACTGCACCAGATCACCCCCCTACCCCCAACCTAATAAACCATGGTCCTAATCCAGTCTCTGTTGTGTGGGGCCCTGAAAGAATGCAGGATTCCGGCTATTCATGTGGCGGAATCACAGCTATTCATGCCACTTGCCTCTTTCAATCAGCGGAATTCAAATGAAAGCTAGGAGCAGAAGAACAATGGCTGATGATCAGCGAATTTCCAGGACAAGCTACAAACCCAGCGGCCCGGGCGTATGGCACACAGCTCATCGCGGCCCTTAATTGTGATCACGTTCAGACTAAACAGGGAAACGTAACACGATACATCTGAAACCCCTTCAGCCGTTTGAGAGAGACTGGTTTTCCTTTTATTAAGGTTTACTTTCCTTTTATTCCGTTTTTTACATGCTTGCAGACTGAGAAAAGGAAATTAAGGAACGCATGCTCATAACTTTGCAGGAACAGTTTAGGGAAGGCTCTTTCCTGTCCTTGTACAAAAAGTCTTCAAAGACATAAAGAAAAGCTTGGATTAAAGAAACTCTGGAAAGAACCGGAACATCAACTGAGGCTTACTTGACCAGCCATACAACAATTATTTTATTATTTAACAATTCTTTAGGGCATAAACAAGAGCTGTTGTGGTTATTACTGAAAAGATTGATATAATTCAAAAGATTGATAATTTGAATAGGTTTTGTTTCTGTAATAATATGTCCAGCAAGCTCATGGTGTCCAAATACTTGTGGTCGTGTACCATAGCTAAGATAACAACTAGGGATGTAACTAATTAATTTAATGCCCGATAACAGCCGGATTGATGCTGCAGATGCGTATATGTGATACTGAACTAGAAGAAGAGCTCTGGATGTCTTACATCAGCACCACGTTGAGAAGGGCTGCGTAAGGCTGAAATCTGACTCAACAGAATCCGACCCCTCAGCGTTTCTGCACAAGGTCACTACAGCACAGGCCTCCCACGACCCAGGATGCATCTCCTCTGAGCATGATGTGTTTCAATTCCAAGGTAATTGAAATCTCTTATGAGTAACTGCATATTTAGGTCATAACATTTAATTTGTCATTTATTTTTGCGCTGGTCGATGATCATCATCCAGCAGGTGATTCATAATCCTGAAGAAAAACATGACCAAGAGCACACATGACAGCTCTCTTACTAAGTGGCTAGTATTTTTAGTGCATTTATCCAAAGCAATTTGCAATTCTGAGCCAGAAACTGAGACTTAAGGGTGTGTAGGGGTATACGAGGGTGCTTCAAAATTAGTTTTCTCAGTGGAATATGTTGTTTGTTAAAGCCACTGAATACACAGAAAAATAAAAACAGTAAAAATATATTTTCAAAATCAGCTTTTTAAAAACTGAGATGTTCAATTTAGAACATATATGTAACATCATGCCTTTGTATACCCTACCGTGCATCCTGGGAATTTCAAACATTTTATTTGCTCATCTATTGATGGTTAAATCAGATGGAGATGAATCCCGACTGTAAGCTTTCTGAGCACTACCCTCACCAACCTTCACCAAAAAATAAAAGTGTAAAAACCCTCAGAGAACAACAAAGGGGATGAGCACAAATAAATGCAGTGGTCAAAATAATCCATAACCTGCATGGGAGACGAAGGAAGATTCTGCAAGCTGGCTTTTTTGGACCCGTTACAAATTGGAAGCGGTGGATCTTGCAGTTAATAGCCCGGTACCTCAAGCGCTCAGCTACTACTGCCCGACAGATTCTGGGATGGTAATGGAAATGGACAGTAGGAATCAATGCTGTAGTGGCAGGATTGTTCCCATCTCTCAACACCAAGCTTAGACAAAGCCTGTTGTGTCTTTTTATTACAGCCAGCTGGTTAAATGATGTTTTATTACTCGGTATATAAAAATGCTATGGATAATGGATCTACTCTCTCTGAGTCTTTACGTGTATATAATGTACATATATTTACATTTGTGGCATTTAGAGGACCCAAAGTGACTTACAGTTACGACACCGTTTGAACTGTGCAAGTAATTATGGCCCAACAGTGTCAAATCGGCAATGATGGAGATGGATCAGACAACCTTCAGATCCCTACTCCACTGAGTGGCTAAGAAGTGAAACGTGTGAGCATCATACAATCAAACTAGATCAACACAATAAAGTGTCCTTCCTGTCTCGTTGTACCTTTTGAACCCAATCATGGTTCACCTCTACTGCTGCAGATCTTTCCCTCCTGAATAAGGAGAGTTGTCGCTAATACACACATTCCCTCTGACATGTGTGTAGTACCCGAGTGTTCTTTATTACCTGCGCCAGATGGGAGAACTGTATCACACTCAGCGATCTCCAGGCGCCATCAAGGCAGCTATTTGAGGCATGTACACATTATAACAGTTATTATAAATGACATTCTTTAGGTTAAGTGGGACTAAAGTTCCAAATGCAGTAAATATGAATACTTATGGCAACAAAAAATCACAAATGTTAGACTAAATCAAAATGTCCGGCTATGGAGCAAATGTGAAGCATCTTATTGTCTAAGCACACACTGACACTATGAACTTGAAGTATTTCCTACAATGGTGAATCTAAACTGCGTTAAATGGTTTTTTTTTTAAAAAGAGTAACTGACAAAAGACCAAGGATGTTTCATATTCTGACATAACATAAAGATTATTATTATTGTAATTATATTGTATTATAATATATAGTAATTTCCCAAATTTAAATGAACTAGAATTTAAACTAGAATTTTTTTATGACTAAATTGCCAAATTACCAGACAAACGAACATTGTATCACTATTGAGTGTTTAATGTAAAAAAAAGAAATCACACAACCCGGGTCATTGTTTCAGTACATTTATCTGTGACTTTATCTTAGTGGTCTTCATTCTTTATCAGACAATGAAATACCAGATACATAACCTTTATTTGAGTTGGTGTAGATTCACTATTTTAACTTTCAGTTGGTAAACGTTCATATTAAAACAAGCAACGTTAAAAGTACTTAAAGATACACAATACTACAGTACATAAAGCAACCTGGAGCATGTAACCACACACACACACACACACTGAGGAGCTCTGTTAATTTATTACACATTCACCAGTGTGTAGAAGTCCTGTAAAACACCACAATAAGGTTCTTTTAACCTACAGCTGTTTGTAGTTTGCACTTAATTTACAGTCATTACACTACATGTGCAGGATATACATCTGTACTGTACAACAAAGCTCCCAAATTGAAACTGCAGATCTTGTAACTCTACACTGAGCTGTTAGAGCTGTTCTGAAACTTGTCCAGGATCCAGACTGGAGATTTGATGACTCCACATTGTGCTAAAGTCTTAAAAGCAACCTGTGTTAAATATCTCCAACAGGATCATCAGAAAACTCTCCCATGCATTCTCACAACAGAAGATTCATTCATATATTAAAACATTTGCAAACATCCATCACCGAATCTCCTAAATGATTGTCCAACTAAATAAAATACGATGTTGTAACCAGTTTTTGGAAACGGTTCGAATGTTGGGTGGTGTACTAGGTTTTAATATAACACGTTATAACGTGTATTTACACTACTGTACACACACACACACACACACACACACATCCAGCCAAAGTTAGTTTGATGGTTGAAAGTAAAATATACAAACAGCATCCGAATGGCTCAAACTTCTGCACAAATTCTGTTTATTTACCGAACACACCATATCAAATACACTACTTGGTTTTAAAGGGTTTAACTCCAGATTAGATGATTCACATATCTTTTACACAAAGTTACGAACACTAGATTTGTAGATTAAGACTGAGAGCATCTCTGCGGAGCTCCTCTTACTACACTCGGTATCCGCGGTCCTGCTTCACAAAGCGCCTCATTCATCCACTTTACCTGTAATGCAGCGAGAAGAAAGAGCAGGATCGAGCCCCGGCCCACAATAAGCTCCATTAGGACACTTTATCCGGCTTTGTAGCTCCGCTTGAGTCCGGTGGTTTAATATCCGCACGGTTTGGGTAGAAAATGTTCCGCTTATTGTGGAAGCGGCCGCGGCATGAAGCTCCGATCCGCCCGTCTAACCGCTCTGACTGATCCAGCACATCCACAACATCCACACACACACACACACACACTGCTCCTGAAGCTGAGAGAGAGGCACACACACACACACACACACACACACACACACAGAGAGAGAGAGAGAGAGAGAGAATAGTGAATGTTGCTCTGAATGTTTTTCTTGCGCGCCTCCTACTGGTCACATAGATCCATCCAAACGAACAAAAGCGCATCGTTCCTGCAGGTGTTAAGTGTTTATACTATATGAGTGTTATCGTGAGTGGTCATTATTGTTTTATAAGTGTATGCTTGGCCCTAGTCATCCAGCATGATCAAATTATATAATATGTATGTACGTATATAAAAAATAAGGAAACACCTTGCGCCCGTTGAAGAGCTCAGATAGGATCCAGCACCCCTACCCGACCCTGATTAGAATTAAAGGTTTAAGATTAATACAGATGCACATAAAGTAAGCAATGTTTGTAAGCAAATGTACAGCATGCATATATAAAATGTGTGGAGGGCAAAAACGTATTTGCAAATTGTGCATCCGGTACATGAATACTTAATAATGTGTACTGTATGCAACATTTTGTTTTGGTATATACATGCTACAATCATATTATTTATGGAAAGCAGGGCATTTTAGTATAAGCATGCGATGGGGATTTCCTCATCTCAAACAATTTATTGAAACAAAAGCCAACAACACTGAGTTTACCAAAGCAAACTTTGTCAATGTCTCATACAAAAGTCTCCAAAAACAATATATTGATTCAAGCTTTTTTACATTGAGTTTATTAGCTGTTTACTCTTTATTAAGAGGTTTCAGCTGGAAGGTTTGAAATCTAAGCCCTTGTTGGGCCCTTGAACAGTCTACTTTCGGGAGTGAGCATAGAATGACAGAAAATCCATCAATGTAGGAAGCACACTGTTTTTTCTTAGCCAGTCAGATGTGAAGTTCATTTTGATCACTGACATTTTACACAACACCGTTACACCTGAACTACAGAGACATTACAATGATGAACGTACGCTGTAGATTACACTGTTAGAAT
>JAYDZF010000032.1:19373051-19384632 GCA_034509105.1 Microcambeva barbata | reverse complement strand
AACGAAAGTCATGTAGAACCACTACATGAACATAAATGGCATGACCAGATGATCTTGCATTCACAATACGAACTAAAAGTTTATAAAAGCTAAATGCACTTATTACATAGATGTAAATGTTTTTAAAAAATAATGAATGTCTGTGTTTTATAACAATACATGATACAGTGGCATTCCTTCATATCGGTGCACAAGGCTAAATACAAAGTGAATTTGGCTGAAAGAGAGTTTTTATGAGTTTATGACATGTCTGCTACATGCAGTTTATTTACCAGATACTTGATGGTAATGACAGTAGATTCCTTGGTCGTCAGGTGAGCAAAGTCCATCACGAGACAATAAGTTCTTTGATCATTTGTGATAGTGGGTTAATTATTAACACTCCTACTTCCAACATTTACCACATTATCCACCTTCTAAAAGCTATTAGGAGTCTCACATTTACACAGAACGTTTTTATCAACAGTTTACATCACGGTGGTCTTGGGATATCACGTTTTGTGTGTGTGTGTGTGTGTGGGGGGGGGGGGTTATCAGCAGTGTCAAATACATGCATACAAAAAATGTTAGAATTTAAGTGAATTTAAGTGGTATAAAAGTCCTTTAATGTTGTTTAACTTGCTGTTGGACAACCGCTTACATTTGTGTTAATCATTGTGATTAAGTACACTGGGTGTCTTGGCTTTGTTCGTGTAAATAAGGATAGTTTGACTGCACACTTAAAGAAGTACCAAAGTCAACATATCATTCAGAACCAAGTACATCGACCAAGCATAACATTATGACAAGCGAAGGGAAGCACGATGATTACCTCTTGATCACCGCATAGGTTGGTGGGTGGGATATGTTAGGCAGTAAGTGAACATTTGATCCATGGTTGATTTTAGAAACAGAGGAAACAGGTGGGTTAAAGTATTGGAGCGAGTTTGACGAGGGCCAGATTGTGACGGCTAGACTGGGTCAGAGCATCTCCAAAACCGGGTGTTCCCATTCTGCTGTGGTCAGTATCTATTAAAAGTGGAACAAGGAAGGAACGTTGGTAAACCGGACACGGGGTCATGAGCGGCTGAGGCCCACAGGAAAGTGAGGCTGGTGCATGTGGTCTGATCTGCCCACGGCTCCAGGCACATGTGCTCACTGCCCCCTAGTGTTCACTAGTGTGGATCTGTGTGTGTTTCACTGCACAGAGTGGGTTAAAATGCGGAAGACAAATTCGACTACGCAGTGCCGAGAACAGTATTCTAAATTCTACATTCAGATCAATGGATGGATGATAGAGCAGAGGGAAAGCCTACAGTAGCTTAACAGCAGAACAATATATATTAACACGAATACAGTAAAGTAGGTGATAAGTAGCAGAGATTTCTGAAGCAGAGAGCAAATGTACATTATATGGTATGCATAACAAGTCTGTGCAAATTGAGCATAAAAATGCAATTATTATTATATAAGCAGCAGTAGTGTTACTATTATTATAATATATTTACAGAACTATAAACACGGAAAAGGAGTGTGCTTTTAAGGAGGTGGTCATAATGATATGCCTGATCAGTGTATAAGAATCTGCCGGAACATCCAGCCCAGGTAAACATATGCAACATTTTGGAGGAGAGTGTTCTCCAGGACTTTTAATCACAATACCAGCTTGTGGAAGAACATTTTTTTAAAAAGGTGTTTCGTTTCTCTTGACCAAGGTGCACTAAAATGTTCTAACGTGTGTGTTTAGCCAACAGGGATTTAGATTAGGGTGCTTTTTTTAGAAGAGAATGTTTTTGGGACACTGCCATCAGTACTTTCCGGCCCGATCTTCCTGGCACATGCTTTTGACAGGACTAACTTCCTAAAACATAGGCTTTTAATTTCCTCTCATTCATTATTCTTGTAGTAATATTTGATTTTGTGGTTTCAGTTCTGAGTAAATTACTCATTTTGTGTGATCTGTTTATATTGCTTGATGATCTGTCGGACTGCTGAACAATGTTTACCTGAAACGTTAATTGTGTTGTTTGTGTAAAAAGAATTTACTTGATTCTCAAACACTTTTGTCTGCTCTCAAAGCCAAACAAAAAGGCTTGAATGTAGATTATTTGATTCAGAATTGCTGAGATCAATACACACACCCATCAGTTTATTCTCTTTAAAGAATATTGCCTCGAGTTCCTTCTGTGTGGGTTCCTACGATCATCATCACTTTGAAACTGACCGTGTTGCTCCTACTGAACACAAAGCATACAGCTTGAACATTTACTTTCAGAACTAAATGCTAATACTAATAATAAACGGGGAAGTTTTGTTTTTGTTATTGGTGCAGGTTAATCCCTTTTTTATGAACTTGAAAAACAAATAATAAACTTCTTCATTTGTATTAAACTGCTGTTCATTTTTATTAAATCTGGCTGTTCGGTGTGAGTGTTTTTTATTTCCTTTTGCTGCTGACTACCTGATGCTACCACCAGCATATTTCCCAAGAGTGTTAACTGGATGTGTTTAGTTACGTTTTAACATACATAATGCTTAAACTGATTCATGGAAAGACATCATAATAAATGTTTGTGATTATATGTTCATTAAATATTTTAATCAAGTTCATGTAAGGTAATTTTTTTTCAACTGCTCTATGTATTTAATCATCAAGTGGATCATTCTGGTACAGTTTTTACACCAAATGTATTTTTACGGACCTTTTCAAGCAAGACAGTTGTCCAGCTGTTCTAACAAATAATGTCTGCGCAGCCTCCCATTTTGTGGCTTTAATGACAATGTAACTTTTCTTGATAAGCAAAACTTTTGTGCCAGTTTAATTTAAAAGATTGTTGGTAAGGTCATACACAAGGTCTTTCACCTATTCCATTCATTACAAAGTTGTTGAATGGGGTTAATGTTTGAGGTTGAGTGCAGGGCATTGTCACAGTATCCATTACTTTATGGAACCTGTGTTGTGTGTACAGATGCACAGTAATGTTAAAGAATCATTCTTAAACTGTTACATGAAACATACGACGATTTAGCATTTAATTTATTTATATCACTGCAAATATATAGCATCAATGGCTAAAACGCCTAAACATACTTTATTAGACAACGGTGTGAGGGTAATGTGAATATCTGGCACCCTCTGTTGGTTAAAACTTATAAAGATTTTTAGTGTCAGACAAACATTACTGAAGATGATTTGCCCGATTCATTTTAAAAGAATCTGTCTCATCCTTCTCATAACTGACCTGATCAGGCTGGCTAGACCTGTCATGTTTTACATTTACATTTTCCATTTTCAGTATTTAGAAGGCGTCCTTATGCAAAGAAGCATACGGTACATTATACAGTCTGAGCAATGAGGGTTCAGGGCCTTGCTCAAGGGTCACACAGCAGCAACCTAGCAAACGGGAGGTTTGAACCGGAGATCTTCTGATTACTAGTCCTGTACCTTAATTACTAGTCTACGGCTGGTTTTAGTCGTAGTCCTCAAGACTATTTAGCCGACCATAAAATTTAGTCATCACTGCATCAACATCTTGTCATTCTTGTGAAATAAACCGAGAATGATTTTATTATGAATAAAACTGCAAGTAATTTGTTGAGCAAGCTGTTATTTTATACTACCGGGGACAGCTGGTCACTAAAAACTTCATATTTACCAAGACTGTTTTAAATTGAAATGTTTTTGAGATCTGAAACAATCGAGTCGGACAAATCTTTGTAAATTGCAGCAATCGGGAATGTGCTAAAATATTAAAATATGTTTAACTGGTGCAATTAACAATATAGCATGACTGCAGTAGTTCGTATTCATCTTCTTCATTGTCTTTCCCTTTATCCTAATTAGGGTTGGGGAGGGATGCTGGAGCCTATCCCAGCTCTTCATTGGGCGCAAGGCACAAGGTAACAGGACAATTCGGTGTCTCCAATCCACCTGGTGGCATGTCTTTGGACTGTGGGAGGAAACCGGAGTACCCGGAGGAAGTCTAGGGTTTGATCCTTAGGTGGTCCTTTAATCTCAATAAACAATAAGCAACACAGTTCAAGGTTGCCACTGTTGGGCCCTTGAGCAAGGCACTTAACACTCAATTGCTCAGACTGTATAATGTAACTATCCTGTAAGTCACTTTGGGCTGCATTGTCAGACACTTAAACGCTTTACCCAAACATGACACTTTATATTCACTTGAACGTTATTTACCTATCCATGCTGCAACAGTAAAACGCCTATGCATTCATCACTACTGTGATTTATGTTGCTGCTGATTTCTATTATGTTTTATACTTTATATAATATTTTATAATAATATTTTTATTCTTCTTTGGGTGTAACTGGGACCTTGTGATCACAATTTCCACCTCATTTACGACATGTGATGCAAATGACAAAAAAGTTTCAATCACAGCCAAAATATAATTATTTAATTGAAAATAGCTCAAGTTAATAAATTTTAAAAAGAAATAAAACAAATTAAAATAGCTGATGCAAATATTTCTAATTATTGTAATTGAATTATTGTTATAAATATAAACTAACCCCGTGCCTCAGAAAAATAATAGTAACATTTTATCAGCCAATCAGAGGAGAGGGGGCGGGGTTTGTCGAAAAACGGGTGTGGACACGAAGGCGGTGTGTTTTCCACTACTGTGTAGTGAAGGGAAGATTAAGCTCAGTGTAAATCAGAGATAAAAACACAGGGGAATTAGTGCGCCTAAGCGCATGTTCCAGCGACACAATTGAGCAAACAGCCCCCTTTTACAGCTAAATTACTTAGCGGACGGAATCACCTAAACATCTGTTGTGCTACACTGAGAAAAAAGGTTTTATTTTCAGGATGGGAAACGCAGCGGCCGCCAAGAAAGGAAACGAACTGGAGAGCGGTAATGTTCTTAAACTAATATAATGCGTTAGTATAACTCATATGGTTCATATATATAACGTTTCTTGCTTGTATTTGAAAGCGCGATCTTTCTCTTGTGTTTCATTCGTACTTCCAACTCGATTTGCCTTTTAGCTTGTTAGCCTAGCAGGCTAACGGCGTTAGCCTCGGAGCTAACGTGCCATTTGTTGTTTATGGTTAAATTCCTAACCGAAGTTAGACAAACGTGTAATTCAGTCAGATTGCACTAGACTGCTAGACTTTCATCTCAAAGCGTACATCGACGGTGCACTAAACGCTGTGTTAAAAGAACACCCACATCATTTATTAAGTCGCTAATTTTGGCACACTCGTCGGCGTTTGGTGTGTGGTTTGGAACACAGCCAAGTCGATGAATCAAAGGCTGTGTCCTAAACCACATTCGGCTTAATTAGTGAGTTAAACCGGGGTAACGCGCGTCATTTTTGTTTACAGTTGAACATTTACATTTGTTAGTGCTATTATCTAACCCACGGCTTCTTTTTGCCTTAATAGGCTTTGTGGTTCCGGGTTCTTTCTGTGTGGAGTTTGCATGTTCTCCCCGTGGGTTTCCTCACACGTTCCAAAAACGTTCAAGAAATTGTCCATGTTTGTGTTTGTCCTCAAACTTGAGCCTGAAAATCCTAGGAAGCCTGGAAGCATCGGTTGACTTGCAAGTGTACTTTACCAGAAAGTCATCCCCACATCAATTCTGGATTGCTCATGGGCTAATAGTACTGTCACTTCACATCAAGAAGGTCCTGGGTTCGATCCCCAGGTGGGCCTGTCCGGGTCCTTTCTGTGTAAAGTTTGCATGTTCTCCCCGTGCCTCCGTGGGTTAACTCCGGGTGTTCCGGTTTCGTCCCTCACTCTCCTCAAGACTCTATTGGCAGGGATATGGTACTGGTAATCCAAAGGTTGCCAATTCAAACATCACCACTGCTAGGTTCTATTGTTGGGCCCTTCAACAAGGCCCCTAACCCTCATTGCTCAGACTGAATACTGTACTGCAAGTCGGTTTGGATAAAGGAGTCTGCTAAATGCTGAAAATGTAGGTGTCAGTCCTATCAGCCAAGGACAGAAATCTAAGGGTGTGTCTGAGTCTTCCAGGCTAGCTTAGTAGGCGACCTGATGAATCTTGAATTCTTTTGGTCAAAATGGCATATGTTTATGGGGCCAACCTGACCCAGGTTACACCACCTCTGAGTTTTGGCTGGATGGTTTGGACCATCTCCCGTTAGGCATAGCTAATTGTTTGTGTCAGATCAAACAGCACCAAGTGTAAAACACTGATATAAGTGGTTGTGGGTTAACATAACGAACTTGATGCATTTGTACAGGATACTTTGCTTTCATTAAAGCAGTTTGTATGCAGAGCGCCCTGATAAACAGGAGAACAGTCTTAAAACAAATCTCCCAGATTTAATAAGCGAATGAAGTGCATTTACAGCCACACACAGCATCCTAAATCCTCGTCCCGTTCTGTAAACAGTGCCGAGTCGAATCGGGGCACAGCTGTGCTCTGCCCGAATATGGTGAAGAAATGACTAATGCCCATTCATAAACATTCACCCCGGGCCTGGTGTTAGTTGTTGTGTCTGTCTGTAGATGTCGCCCATCTTAATCTTAATTCTATGAAGCCCCCTGTGTGCACACTCGGGGTTCGTCATTGACCGTGCTCGTCATCAGATCTCTGTCAGAGGATGAGTGTAATTACGAGCTCTGAAAAGCTTGACGCAAACGCTTGAGATTGAGTTGGTTCGAGTGTGACGTGTTGGCATGTGCTGATAATGGTTCCACACAGCACAGTTAGATAGCTCTGGGTCAGAGTTACACAAACATGATTGGGTGTTTGGATAAGATGTTCCAAAGCTCTATTATTATTTAGTTTATTTCTTTTTTGGCTTTGTAAGAAAAGCTTTTGTGGTCCCACCCTATGACGAAACCAGCAGAAACCAGTTTGCTCCAGTATGTGTAACTTAATGCTGAATGCTCTCCCTGACACAACCCTCCCTATTTGTCCAGGCTTGGGAACGGCTCTACAATGCACTGCTTTATGCATCAATGTGGCTAGGCACCTGAAGGACCGTTAACTTGCTGCATGCTTTTAGACATAGGGAGAACATGCAAACTCCACACAAAATACACAGACCGATCGAACCCAGGACTTCTTAAATCATTAGTTTCATTAGTAAATTGCACTTTGGTTGTACACTGATACACTGTGATGGTCTGTATGTTGGAATAAACGAAGCCTCCCTCAACTATTGTAGACAGGATGCTAACCGGCTCAAAAAAAGAGTACATCACAGAATCCAGTTCAAGACGCTATTGATGGTCTATTGAGCTTTAAATGACCTGGCACATGCATATGTTGTGGACATACTTGGTTTTAATGTCCCCACAAGATCCTGAAGATGGTCTCACTATGGAAGTCCTTTCTTCAAGGTCTCGCGGAGCCGGATCTTTAGGCTCCGTTCCTGTTAAACACAGGGAATTAATTATACAGGGAACATAAGTGGCCACTATGCACACCTTCCTGTGCAATAGACAGACCGTAGTCACTCTGAGGAAAGATCATGTCTCTGCTTGTCCTCACTTCTGATTTTAAACATTAGTGCCTTTAAAGAGTCTTAAGAGTTCCTGCACTTTCATATTTTACAATCTGAGAGAGCTTAAAGTCATGATCTTTGTTTGTTTATTGATTTATTTGGATCCTCAAAGAAGCTTTAAGGGGAGAAATGTGTGATGTAAATGTAGTGGTGCAGTATCAAGTTCACTGTGTCAGTATATTCACACCACACAATGCTGCTGACACGTGTGTGTGAAAAAAGAACCGAACATTTGTGCTTCGCTCACAATTACCATCTACATTTCTAGCTGCACGATCAAATATCTGATTAGCCTCGGATGTTCTGTGTACAGCTTCATCAACCATGTCGCTGTTCAGGGAGAAAATCTTTAACCCACGTCACACCTTGCTGGGATCATTACTGTACCTGAAATTGTGATTAAATGGAAAAGAACACAGTTCTTAAACCAAGTCTCCTAATTGGGGTCGTGGAGGCGCCAGTCCATCTCAGGTTCAAGAGCAAAAATAAATACAAATTAGATTAAAATAGCAAACTGAAAAATCTAGCAAAGTTTAAAGAGAATATTTAGAACAAATCGTTCCAGCCCTAATTGTTACCTACATAGTTGTAATGGCTGAAAATGTAAGGATGTAAAATCGTTCTCTATAGGACAAGTGCGTGTCTGTGCATGTTGCTCTTCAATTAGTCATTTGCAGTGTATCATTATAAGTGAAATGGTTTATTTTCACCTGCAATGAGTAATAATAAGAAGTTTTCCGTTGCCTTGCGCTCTGTGTCACTCATGCAGCGTGTAAGTAGTGAGCTGATCCACTTTTTACAGACGGAGACACAGGACCATAAAAGGACATGATGGTAAAACGAGTCATCCTGCAGATGTTCAGTGAAAGAAACCGAGTTGACTCCAAATTTTCATTTCAAGCATCATCAGTGCCATTTAAAGGTTATTTATACCAAACACGTGTGCAATAGCGTCACCAAACAATCAGAAATAAGAACCTTTGCAGAGGTTGATGAAGCTCTTCATGTCCGGGAACTCTTCTGAGAAATGTTTACAGTCCTGTGTATGTATGTGTGTATAATATACAAACACACCAATACATTCGTTTCATCTTATTTTCCAGTTCTTATGAGCACGCTACCTAAAACTGCAGTCTGGTTCTGTTGTACAGTTTTGAGACGCTGAGAGTCTAGGTGGATGGAGACGGTTTGAGCATGTGCAGAGGAGGGATGAGAGCTCTGTCAGAAGAGTCGAAGCTAAAATCCAGGGTTTGAATCTCCTCTGCTAATACTTTGACATATATGACACAATTATAGTGAGGAAGGTAATTGAGCTAATGCTGATGTATGTAGACTAAGGTTGTAAATCAACAAACGCTTAGCCACATCACAGTCTGCTATGTCAGTTATTCAGTCAGTATGTTGTGTTATTACTGCTTATGTAGGTTTATTAGAGGGATGTTGGATGGTTAGAGCAGTAGTTCCCAAAGTGGGAAGGTTGAACACAAAAACACTTTTTTTATAGTCAGTAGGGGGCGCTAATTAGTAATTTATAGAACAGAAGTGGCCAAAAAACCTCTCAGTACAGCAGACAAACATTAAGTTTCAGAAAAATCCTTGCTCATGTTCATTTCTGATTTAAAACATTATCGCCACAAATAATGTCATCCTTAAGTTTATTTCTGAGTTTTAAACTCCAGATGAGAAATATTCTCATCCCCAAAAGGGGGTGCAACAGAAAAGGTTTGGGAATCACTTGTTCAGAGCATGTGGAAGGATGGAAAGGGAGTCAAAGACCAGGTATACAGCGTAGGTCCAGGGTTCACATCCCCAGTGGTCAGGTGTCTACAGATAAACACGATGATGTGTCTTGGGAGAGACTCCACCATGGATTGGCGCCCTTCTGAATTACCTTGTGCCCAGTGATTTTAGGAAAAGAGGCCCGACACCTGATCTAATGGTGGTAAACATGTTCATGTAAACAGTTTTTAATGATTTTTGCCTAACTTAACTGTGTTCTTCGTTTGCAGCTCGTCTCCCAATCATCTGTTTATACTCGTCATTCTCTGTCTCACCGAAACTGTCCATGTCTTGTACAGCTGATGTAATTGTTTCATAAACCTTCTCTTTCTCTCCCTCTCTCTCTCTTTTTGTCCCTGTCTCTCTTCCCCCGTCTGTCTCTCAATCATCCCATCCGTCTGGCTGAATGCTCCTGCAAATTCCTGGTGATTTATAGAGACGTTTGGTATGAACATTATTTCATTAGATGATCACAATGACCGAAAACTTTCAGATTGGCCTTGTCAGCTTCCGTAAAGCACCACACTCGGAAGCACAAAAGAGTTTCTTATCTGTAAAGCCTGTAAAGCATTTTTTTGTCTTCATTGGGTCATCTAAAGTCTGCTGTCTAATCTGTGTGATGTGCGTTTGTCTTGCATTTGCATGTACAGAGAGATTTCTCACACGCTTCCTCCTGCTGTCACTGATCATAGCCTGATAGTGCTGGAGTTTGCTGTGTAGATTCTAAAATACTCTTTATTAAGATGGTTTTACTTTATTTTTGCAATTTATTGGTTTCAGTAGATATATGCAAGTTAAATACATAGTTTGAGATATAATGGGGGTGTCACAAACCACAAAATAATAAATAACAAAGTAATATCACACTGGCTCTTTCGTATATGTTTAAAGCAGACCTAAACAATTATTATAATATATTCTATTTGGTTCTTTTTTATTTGCCTATTGTTCAAAAAATAGTAAAAATACAGAACCAATAGTCAAATCTACCAATTTACCAAATGTTTTTATCCAAAACTACTTGTGACAGGGTGATGGGCAACCAAAGCTCTTAACCCTGTCACCAGTTCACCACTATTCCTTCCTTGGACCACTTTTGATAAATACTGATAGCTGCAGATCCTAAACACCCCACAAGAGCTGCACTTTTGGAGATGCTCCTAAAATGTGTCTTTGTAGCACACCAATAGTATTAAATAGAAATGCTTCAGCAAACTAAATGTTAGTTTTTGCTGGCACAATATAGTTTTGTTCAAATAAAAATATAGTTTATTTATGTTGACTTACGTTATCATTTATTATTATTTTCCCCTCTTCATGGTATCTTGAATTGTGGAATTTTAGTTTATTGGTACCAACTTCTACATGCGGCCTGAGCAGATCGAGTTCATTATGTCTAAAATAACTTTGTGGTTGCTCCTTGAGATTGCGAATCTGAGCAGGTTTGATGGTGAACAATAGTGACACTGAAAGAACTGAACAGGTTCAGTTAACCGTGTCTCTCATCACAAGCCAGACAATCATACTAATGTTTGTTACACCCCTATTATATAGAATACCTTTACTTTATGGACGAGTCTTAGCATGGTCTTACTTGCATTTTGTGTACTACCCCTACTGGCGTCTGCTGTAGTAGTGTGAGTGGTCGGGGTTTGTGTTTTTGCCTTCTGAAAAATCTCTGTCTGTGTCTTCCACAGTAAAAGAGTTTTTAGCTAAAGCCAAAGAAGATTTCCTCAGAAAGTGGGAATGTCCGCCACAGGTCGGTTCAGTTTCTTTTGTTAAAAGCACTTAATACGTTTTAGTGTGTAAGCATCTACGGTCAGATCGTAAAAGAATCACTGTGAGGGTGGGTGGACACAGAAGCTACGTCAGACTGTGGTGACTGCATTTTGTGATCTGATGTTGACTTCAAATCAGACAAAAAAGAAAATATGTGGAATGGATTTTGGTCAACTTATTGTTAATAAACTTCAAATTAAATTATTGGAATTTGATGGATGGTGTTGCAGTTGTGGTGAATACCACTGTAAGTAAATACTGACAAATTGACTTGCACTACTCACAAAAAGATTTTTGGCTTCGGGGTGAAAATCTTAGAAAGAACCTAAAATGCACTCTGACGTTTCCAGGTGAACTCGATGTACCTCGAAACTCTGTTTTATTTTAAAACTCCACTCCAAACATTGTTTCAAGGTACCACTGTGTATGAAGTCTAGGCTCTGTTCTAGCTCTAGATCCGGGTACCACTGTGTATGAAGTCTAGGCTCTGTTCTAGCTCTAGATCCGGGTACCACTGTGTATGAAGTCTAGGCTCTG
>JAYDZF010000032.1:19330632-19341220 GCA_034509105.1 Microcambeva barbata | reverse complement strand
TTGTACTACAGCCTGTGTGGTCAAAATTGTGTAGACACTTTCATTCCACTATTCATGCAATGTGTGTTTTTCTCTCATGATGATTTACCTAGAACTTTTTTGCTCTAAAATATGGATCATTCATACACTACCAAACTGTCTTTACAGGAAGTTCAGTCTATTCAGAGCACGATCAGGAACAATATACAAACGACTGTCGAGGTGCTCAACACTCTCCCTGGAATGAGCTGTCCACCGGTGAATGGAGGGATGTATGCCTTTCCACGCCTGCATTTATCAAAAGCTGCAATCCAACATGCCAAGGTCAGAATTGATCACACAAAGTGATTACAAGGGTTGTCTCCAAATATTTTTATAACAATGCAAGCTTTAACCAATGTGTTTAAATGCTGGGTAGACGTGCTGAATCAAAGGCAAACAGTGACAGGGCAACGAGCTTTGACCTCAGCTGAGAAGGCATTTACATTTTGGCATCAAAAAACAGTGAACTGGCATAAACAATAAAAATAGAAGTTAATTTTTATTCAATACAATACTGACACGTCACATGTGGTAGATGTTTATATTCTCAGTAGTTTAGCGAGTATGACCAAGTGTTTCAGGCACAAATTTACAGTCAAATCAGTTCAGTTCAGTTCATTTTCTTTAACCACTTATCCTAATTAGGGTTGGGGAGGGGTGTTGGAGCCTATCCCAGCACTTCAACGGGCACAAGGTAACACCCTGGATGAGGCGCCAGTCCATCACAGGTACCCACAGGACAATTCGGTGTCTCCAATCAACCTGGTAGCACGTCTTTAGACTGTCAGAGGAAACCCGGGGTACCGGGGAGGAAACCCACATGGACACAGGAGAACATGCAAACTTCACACAGAAAGGACCTAGATCACCCCACCCGGGGATCAAACCCAGGACCTTCTCACTGTGAGGTGACACGATGCTGCCATTCACAGTAATAATGAAATTAAAAGCACCTGTTACCATTACTACAGTAATTTGTATTTTTACACTTATTAGCACTATGTTACATTTTGTTACATTTAGTATGTGCTTTTGGATAATAATATTAAGATTTTGTGGGTAACTGTATTGATTTGTCCCTAAAGATGTCCAAAAAATCATGTCAAACATCTTTGTTCAGCACTTTTACAACGGACATTGTCTCAAAAGCAGCTTTAAGATAAGCTTAGAACCGACCCCCTATTGAGCAAACTCAACAGTGGAGAAAAAACTTTTAAATTACAGAAGGAAATTTTGAATAGAACTGGGACCTCACTCTCCCTGGGTGACCTGGAATGATTTTAAACTGAAAAGGTTGCACTGTCTATCTTTTTACATATTGACTCTCTGGTTGAACTGGTACAATATAACATTGCCAAAGCCTTACAATTACAGAACACCTGAATGACAATGTATGTAATAATGATACATTAGTTTGCATGTTCTCCCTGTATCTGTATGAGTTACCTCTCATAATATCAAACAGTTAGGTCAGTCAGAGCTACTGACAATTGTTCTTATTGTAAAGGTTAGTGTATCTGTCCTGTGATGGACTACAGTCCTGTACACTGTGTGTGTTATTGACTGTAGCTGTATAAACTCTAGTATCTGTGTCTGTAGGAGAGGGAGCTGGAGCCCGACCTGCTGTACTGCCTGCGGTTGTTAGAAGATGAAGGACTTTTTGTAGTTGCAGGCACCGATTTCGGTCAGAAAGAGGAAACTCATCACATCAGGCAAGCTTCTTTTTTATTTTGTATATTAATTTTGAAGGGTTTCCTGACAGCAAGAGGGTCTAGGGTTTAGTCCCCAGGTGGGGTAGTCTGGGTCATTTCTGTGTGGTGTTTGCATGTTCTCCCTGTGTGGATTTTCTTTGGGTGCCCTGGTTTCCTCCCACAGTCCAAAAGCACGCAGATGTCATGAATGTAACACCAATACACAAACATTTATTGTGTTTGTTATGTATATATGTACAAAATTAATTCTAATCAAATACAGTTTGAGCAATTGAGGGTTTAGGGCTTTGCTCAGGTGCCCAACAGTGGTGGTGGGGTTTGAACTGGCAACAACTGGTAATGGCAACTATAATACAGAATATTAACCTCTTATCTACAACTGTATTGCTTTCTTTTAGTTTCTTAAATGCTAACAGCCCATCATCCCATCGTTTGATTTGGCTACAATGTTCTAGTGAAAAAGCAATAATATTCTGGTGTGATGGAAGGGAACAGGTCTGCACAGAGCCCTGACTCCAATCAACAAACTGGAATGTTTTGGGACGCTTGCTCAAACTATAATGAATGATTTTGTAGCTGAAACGAATGGGAAAATCTAACACAGATGATTCTCAAAAGACTTTATGTGTTTATGGTCTTTGACTAAAACGTGACTTGTTTTGTGTGTTAAGGATCAGTCTGGTGGCTGGGGAGGAGATCATGAAGGACATACTGCAAAGACTGAAGAGATTTCATCTCCGCTTCATGAAAGAATTCCCTTAATCAGCTGTACTGAAATATAACATCTGGGGTATTTGATCAACCCCCATGTTCTGGTGGGATGGTTCCTAAATTTAAGATTTACTGTATTTGACGTTGACTGTCACCCAGAGCCCACCACAGGCCTTAAGAAGGATTACTTCTTTCCACCTTTTGGGACCAGCGATGTCACGATACACAAAACATGAATGTGAACACAAAATCCCAAAATTTAGATAGATGATATTAACAAACCATCAATACTAGGGCAGGAAACAAATATGTGAGCATATGTGTCAAATATGATCTAAAGACTGCACAGAATCAAAGCTGAAGATGACCTATGGAAGCATTTTGTTGATTTGTTTAGTGGTTTGGGATGTTTAGTAGGGCATCAGCACATTCAGATTGATCTAGACGCCACACTAGTTATACATCTTCCAAGAAAAGTTCATCTTGCAGTGAGAAAAATATAATTGAAGAACTGCATAAGATGGAACAAATGAGTAAGTAACTACCACAGTCAGAGTTAACAAAGCAATAAAAACGTGAGCACTACCAAAATGCAAAGATATCCTCAGTGATTGGCGCAAATCAAAGATCAAGAAAAAAGATTGAGCTTGAAGAGATCAAACAAGAGAACAAACGGGCACTAAGGAGATTCATGGGCCTGGTTTAGTACCTATTCAAGTTTATTCCCATCCAATCAGAAGTCAGAAAAACTCTCAGAAAACTATGTGAACATGATATTCAATAGCACTGGGAGAAAAATCTAGCACATATTTTGAGGAAATGAAATATTTCTTTACAAATGTACCCACACTCAGGGCATCAGGTTGGCTAAGTGGGTAGCACTGTTCCATTCCCAGTCCGGTTCCTTTCTGTCTGGAGTTTGAATGTTATACCTGTGTCGGCATGGGTTTCAGTTTAACCTCGAGAAGTGATTAACCTTGTGTAAAGAGTAACTACCTGTCTGTACCAAAACGTTAAACATGCCATTTCAATCCTAATAAATAAACAAAGGTTTTGGAACAGCCATTCTTTAGGAGAAAAGTCTGTGGCTTATGTATGCTATGTGATAATTTATAATTTTAGAATTTAAACACTTTTTCAATACTGTGCTTTGCACAAAGAGGAACTTCCACATTTAAACCTGAAACACAAAACCAAGTCCAAACCATGCAGTGAGGTTAAATCCTGGGACCTGTCTAGGGTGTTTCTGTGTGCCCTGAACAAACTGAGAACTGGTTTAGGATCCCTGATCTGGAAAATTGGCTTAGTGAGTGAAGGAAGGTGACTTACATAAATGTAAACAGACAGCAGAGTGAAATCTGCTTATAAAGTTTTTGCAGAAGTGGTGGGTCTGTAGTTATATTTTAGACTGTAAGAGATTCAGCTGTTCCTATAGGTCGGGCAAGTGCAATTACAGAGAGAAACAGGACTCAAAGTCAAACAATTTCAGGTCGTTCTGTTCTTGGCTGTGAGGTTTAAAGAAATGTTTTATAATGTCATGTTATTGATTTAGGGACTCTCTGCTGCTGAATTCCACCCATCACATTTTGTAAATGCATGTCAGCACAATCTAACGTTATCACTCATTTGCTATGATTTAAAACACAGGAGAGAGTGAGACACATGGACACCCTGCAGACATGCCTGTTAAAGTCTAACAGAAATATTACCTGCACTGTCATATTAAGTTTTTGTTTGTACCAGAGCTCAGCAGATAGAGTGCAGTACAGTACAGCACAGGATCAGCAGCATGTCATATCTGAAAGAGATCAGTCCATTACTTAAAAACATCCGACCCTCTGTGCAGGATGTCCTAGATGGACTAGCAGGAAAAATAAGTGCAGAGATCCAACAGGTAGGACATTGAATTGTAACTTTTGAAAGGTTTTACAGGAAAATCGAGTTTAAAGTGACTACATGTAAAGGGGTATACTGCCAGTTGATAATAAATACAATCAACTCCAATAGCTATAGTCTGTTATAGATCTAGGGTGTGTTTTTTAAACTGATTGTAACCAATTTATCTCATCATATAATTTTCCATACAGATATATACAGTTACTGGACATATTGAGAGTTATCTAAAAAGCTGTAGGGGTGATAAATGTCATACATGTAATTTGTCCAGAGATTTTGAGTAGGCAAGGTTGGAAAAAAAGGTTTACAAATGTGTAGAAAGAAAAAGAAGAATTTGGACTTGCTGGGTAAGCTCTTTACCACAGTCCTGCATTATTTACAATAAATTACAAATTAAATGTAATAATTAAACATGCTTTCTATAATTAACTTTATCCAACTGGACAGGAGGTCACTTGTGAAAACTTGTGGAATCGTGAATGTTTTATAGCTTTAGATTTGGCACAGAGGTCCCTCTGTTTTAAGACCTTTTGGCATGGTTGGGCATATAAGGTGTTGAAGACATAAGGTGTATGAATACATCCTGGCAGATCATGTTAACCCATACATGCTGATTCTTTCCCCTGGACTGGATGGGAATGCAACATGTCACACATTGGGTGGAAGAACATGAGCAAGATTTCCAAGTACTACACTGCCCTTCTAATTCCCCAGAGCATATGTGAAATGCACCTGTGGATCCTACATCACCTCCTTCAGTAGCTGTGTGATGCCCCCAGTCAGCATGGCTCCAGATAGCTGTCACAACCAACAAGACCTTACTGAGTCATCTCCAGCCCGTCTAGCTTATATCCATGCTGCACACACAGGTTCCTCTGGATTTGAACAATGTGACAAATGTTTAACAATCTGAAATCACATCTGCACAAATACAGTAACAGTCATTAGAGAGACGAGACTTTTTTTTACCTCACTTCCATATTACAGGGGTTGAAGAAGCATTATAAAGAAGTCATCAATGTTTCATCAGGTGATTCACACATGAATGGAATAAAACCCCTCACATTTGCACGCCAGGTAAGGAAATTCCTCATGTTCTACAAGAGCCATTGTTTAGGGTTCCAGTGAGTCTGGCATTACAAACGTATCATTCAAACTTTCTTAAAAAGCAAGGCCCTTAACCATCAATTTCTCA
Organism: Microcambeva barbata; assembly: GCA_034509105.1. Lineage (NCBI taxonomy): Eukaryota > Metazoa > Chordata > Actinopteri > Siluriformes > Trichomycteridae > Microcambeva > Microcambeva barbata. Next base: position 19,335,685 of record JAYDZF010000032.1, on the reverse strand, counting down.
GACTTTAACAGTTTTGTAAGTCACTTTGTATGAAGGGTGTCTCGTCATGATAGCTCCCTGTCTGTTGTTTTCCAAGAGCTGACTTGTCTCAAGATCCAAGTAAGTTTAATAGGAAGTGTGTTTGCAGGTCCTGGCAGCTTCTTTCTACCCACCCCTGTTGAATGATGAGAGTTTACCTGTGGATGTGAGAGCGAGGGCTCAGAGGATTCTGAAGGAATGTGATGGGGGAAGCGTTGGTGAGCCCACAATACTATTATTCTACAGATGACAGTGTACAGACCAGCCACAGTTAAAAGAGAGTGTGTAGCAGTCAGCATATCTGACAAACATGAGAGCACCAGACTGTCCTGACCTCATTCCTCCAGGATGGCGCACCACATTAAAGGATTAAAGCCAGGTCATAAAAGCCTGTGTTGCTGTGATTAGTGCCCTATTTATGGTGTATTCACACTTGTTTTTAAGACAGGGCTCACTGCCAAAATGATCACCTAAATTATTATTTAGGGTGAATGAATGAATAAATATCCCACTCCCAATGAGCCTACGATGTGTTTATTTATTCCCTTCATTTACCAGGATCATACACTTCTGCAAGCGGGATCCCAAACATCAGGAGGTCCGTGGCAGAATTTATCACCAGGCGAGATGGTGTCACTTCTGACCCGGACAACATCATCATCACAGACGGGAGCCAGAAAGCCCTCCTGGTGAGAATTCACTCTGCACTTCATTATCCAGGACATAAAGCGATTAATCCGTCCACACCGTCTATACATGTTCTTTATAGATGTTGCTGAAGATCTTGATCGGCGGTGAGGGCAACTTGCCGACGGGCGTCCTCACTCCTGTGCCGTCTTATAGGAGCTTTAACATTGCGCTGGCCGCTCAGGGAGGGACTGTGGTGCCCTATCACCTGTCTGAAGTGCCAGGACGTGAGCTACAGATAAATGAGCTACACCGAGCTGTAAGCGCCGCCAGAGGGCACTGTAAGCCAAAAGTACTGTACGTAATCAATCCGGGAAATCCTACAGGTAAGATCTTAAACTGCACTTGGTCAAATTTGATTATCCTACCTCCAGTTTATACACATGTACACGGCCCCCTGCGCCTTTATATTTACAAAGCCTGGTGCACCAACTTAGCCACTGTTTTGTGGTAAATGTAAAGTAAAGGAAAAAAGTAACGTAAAGGTAAACGTTAAACATGGGGCGTGGCTAGCAACATCTTATTTGCATAAAAGTGACAGAGCTCCCTAAAACGGCAAGATGTGGTTCCAAAGAAAACGAAACTGGCAAGAATAAGACTGAACAAAATCACCCACAAAGATATTTTACAAAATAACTTAAACATGTTTTAATACCTACTCGAACGTGTTTCAAAAAAGTGTAACGTCTCCTTTAAAGCATCGATGCCTATGGTAAATGTCAGGTGTCCACATACTTTTGAACACATATTGCACGTATGACATCCACTAGTGAATAAGTGTATATTTAGTCTAAATAAACATTAACGAAATAAATATTGTCCAAAGACCGTTTAAAGTGACCGGAGTTCAGGTGGAGTAGCGAGATGAACACCTCGGTTTGAATCGCTGGGTCTGCGGGGGACTCGGCGCCATCTAGCGAGCACAACTGGCAGTGCCTGAGGAGAAATTTACTATGTTAAACTGGGAGAAAATAGGAGACAATATGCGCCAATAAATGTCAGTTTAACCCCCCTCAACCCCTCCACACTAGGTTGTGTAAGCTAAGCTGCATGATTGTTTCACCAGGCCATGTGCAAAGTAGGATCTCGATAAAGGAAGTTATTCAGTTTGCTGCCAAAGAAAGACTCTTCTTGATGGCAGATGAGGTAAACATCTTATACAAAAGAGATAACTAATTAAATGTCAGTTATCTATAAGTGCTCATACATTATTAGTAGTAATACATGCCTAGCAATACCTACCAACCTTATCATTACTACCATCATCTTACTTTGTAGTCATAATACCATGTGATATTTTCTAATCCTACCAGGTGTATCAGAGCAACATCTATGGAGGAGGAGAGGAGTTTCATTCCTATAAGAAGGTTCTTTCTGAGATGGGTGCTCCATACTCCAGCACTGTGGAGCTGGCTTCCTTCCACTCTGCATCCAAGGGAGTCTTAGGAGAGTGAGTTTCCTTTTTACAGTCTGTAGTATTTACCTTGGTGAACTGCTATCAAGAGTATTAGACGTTAAGACTTAAAGAATCTCAACTGCTTTTTCTAGGGCACCAGTCCATATATGGGAGACAAAGAGTTTGTGTAGATGCCTGACTAGTTGATAGGACCACTGCATTTAGCTTATATTGACTCTGAGCTGATCTTCATTTCTCAGATGTGGTCTCCGTGGTGGCTACCTGGAGATGGTAAATGTTGACCCTACAGTGATGCAATATACGTACACAATGTTTACCACAAATTCATGTCCATCAGTGCCTGGACAGATTGCCCTGGACGTGATGGTTGACCCTCCTCGACCCTCCCAGCCTTCATACGTACTCTACAGTCAAGTAAGAAACTTGTATGAGGACTTTTTTAAACAAAAAAGGTGTCCACACACTTATGATAATCTATTGTTCATGGCCTGTACAAGTGTGTGTAACCTCCTGTCTTTACAGGAAGTTCAGTCTATACAGAGCACAATCAAGAAAAATATACAGACGACTGTCGAGGTGCTCAACACTCTTCCTGGAATGAGCTGTCCACCGGTGAATGGAGGGATATTTGCCTTTCCACGCCTGCATTTATCAAAAGCTGCAATAAAACATGCCAAGGTCCGCCACCTGTTAAACCTGATACATTTACTAACAGTGAATTTCACTTGAACTATCAGGTCAAAAGTAGTTGCTCTTGTGTATCAATTGGCTTCTTATCCAGGATGTGCTGGTTGTTGGATGGATGGATGGATGGATGAATAAATGGATATATGTAGATTGACTAACAGATGGATAGATAAATACTGAAATAGAAAGAGAGAATATGTGGATAAATAGATGGAAATGTAAATGCACATACCATACATCATCATGGACGAATTTTTAAATATCCAATTTACCTCGCTGGCATGTTTATGGACTGTGGGAGGAAACCAGAGCACCCAGAATAATCCCACACAGACTCGAGAGAACATGAGACCTCATCCACACCTGGGGATCAAACCAATACCTTCTTGCTGTGAGGCAAAGGTGCTACCCACTTAGCCACCCTTATAGATGAATAAACAGATAGATGATGGTATATCCAAAGTTTTTTCAGACTCTGATGGAGAAAAGCACACACTAGACACCAGACGTGCTGAATGCTCTTCTGTAGCAGCTGCTGTATAAACTCTAGTATCTGTGTCTGTAGGAGAAGGAGCTGGAGCCAGACCTGCTGTACTGCCTGCGGTTGTTAGAAGATGAAGGACTTTGTGTGGTTGCAGGCACCGATTTCGGTCAGAAAGAGGGAACTCATCACATCAGGTGAGTTTCTTTTTTTATTTTGTCCCTATGCTAGGCTATCACTAGCCCTTACGTATAGCCCTTAAACGCGAGACCTTTAAAGACAGTGAATATAGTCTGATGACTGGCCTTGCATCTACAGTATAACGATCTTTCTTTAAATGTATTTTCTCCCAAAACAATTACCTGATTGCATTACACTTCGTCTCTACTGATTCTGACTACAACTCTGACTGAGGAGAGCAGTGACCCCTAACCCCCCACCCCCACGTTTAGTGCACAGTAGCCTACTGCATATTTTCAATTGTAATTCCTGTTTTTCAGCTGAAATGAACAAATCAAACACAAATCCGTCTCTAACGACTGGAGGCTCTTGTGTTTATGGTCTTTGACTAAAATGTGATTTGTTTTGTGTGTTAAGGATCAGTCTGGCGGCTCAAGAAGAGATCATGAAGGACACACTGCAAAGACTGAAGAGATTCCATCTTCGCTTCATGAAAGAATTCCCTTAATCAGCTGTACTGAAATATAACACAAAGTTCTGGAGCATTTAATTAACCCTCATGTTCTGGTGGGATAGTATTAACCTTAAATTGTAAGAAATAATTATTAATAGAGACCAAATGAAAGAAGATAATTATGGCACAGAAAACAGAATGTCTCTCATTGATCAGATTTATTGTATTAGACCCAACAAATAAATGAATGTAATAAATACAACTGTTTCAGAATGATAAATTAGCAGCATCTGCTAAAGTGTCCAGTAAATAAATAAATCATACACAGGTTGTCCAGGTGTGTCGACACTCTGGACCGTTTCAGAAACCTATCCTAATAATAATAGAATAACATCCTAAACAAAGTTTCTCTATAATGTCTATAGTGCAAATTGTCGTGTATACATTTAAATTATTTAATTGGAAGAAAAGTATCATATCTACTTCTCCAGTATATTACCAAAGAACATTGGACAGATGATTACCTTCTGGAAACACACACCGTATGACTCCTTTAATTGTTTTGTGGAGCCAGTATCTCGGTGGGTCAGCTGTTTTAAAAGCCACAAGAACTAATTCTAACTGAAGACCAACAAATAGAAAATAAATTATTTGTTGAAGAAGCAATTTCTTACTCTTTTCCTCTCAATTAAATGTATCCATTTTAACTTTTGCTGCAGTGGTTCTTCATTGAGCTCAAGGGGGTATATCGAGGTAGCCGTAACCTAAGGGTTAATATACTGGACTAGTAATCCAAGGGATTACCGTTCAAATCTAACCACTGGCAGGTTGCTGCTGTTGGGCTCTTGGACAAGGCCTTCAACCCTCAATTGCTCAGACTTTATACTGTAACTGTACTGTTGCTTGGGATAAAGGCATCTGCTAAATGCTGAAAATGTAAATGCATTTTCTGAGACATGCAAATTTCCTCAAACCTTGGTCTGGTAATCAGTGACCTTATACCATGTTTGAAGATTAAGTCCACCCATGTAGTCTGGAAATTTTCCCATCCAGCAGAGGAGCCTAGATTCAAACCTGGAGCAGCAGTTCTACCTGGATGCTGAAGAAGCTGTTCTGACAAGATGTGTTC
>JAYDZF010000032.1:19163658-19174112 GCA_034509105.1 Microcambeva barbata | reverse complement strand
AAGAGATTTAATGTAACTGCTTGACTTTGATGAAGTTTATGCTGTTGATGGGACAGTGGTAGCCAAGCTTTGGGCTTTCAACCAGAGATTTGAGGTTTAAATCTTGGCTCTGCTTTGCAACCACTGTTGGGTCCTTGAGCAGTACGTTTAATCCTCACTGCTCCAAGTGCACCGTATGATGACAATCAAGCAGAGATATACAAAGAAAGAATTGTATTGTACTGCACACACACACAGAAAAATAACATTTATATTTATATTTTTTATTAAAAGATTAATATTTAAATTAATATGTTCAGTTAGGAGCACAGCCCAAAATCTATCCATACATCCATCTGTCCATCCTTCCATCTATCTATCTTTCCATCTATCTGTCCATCCTTCCATCTATCTGTCTATCTTTCCATCTATCTGTCCATCCTTCCATCTATCTGTCTATCTTCCCATCTATAATTGAAACAGTTCTATGGGTCAAGAACAGCGTCAGTCATTGAATGAATTAAATTTAAGCTCAAGTTACTTGTGTTCTAGACCTTCTCAGAAGAGTATGCTATATCCACATAAAGTCAGCTGTCCAACTTTTTTACTCCACACACACACACACACACACACACACACACACACACACACACACACACATTTTCTTTCTCATGCTAAATAAAATGAGCATTAGCTCCAGCAAACTGCGGTCACTGTCTCCAGTGTTGCTCAGTGGGAATTCTGGGAGTTCTTTTACTCGATCAGGCTCCATTACTTTTCATCTTTCCCACGTCTCTCGTTCCAAATGATATCTGGTCTTCAGATGCACCCTGTGATCTCTACTTCAACAAAACGCCGCTGCTCAGAGTTCATCTGCTAGGCAGAGCAGGAGCTAAAACATAGTCCATGTCAAGAACATGTAGTCATCAATAATAATACATTCAATAATGTGAAAAACATGACAGGTTTGGGACGTCTATGTGATTGCTTAAGCTAGAACGACAGCCACTTTGCTGAGAAGGCTTTTCAGAAAACTTTAAATAATATCTGTGGGGATTGAAGTCATAATAGCATTTGTATTATAGGGACCGAAGTTGGTCAAGCCTCAGTTATTGTTCCTGTCCATTCCTTCATCACGCTGTCCTTTTTATCCATATACTGTTGTTCTTATCCATGCATTTAAAATGAACTCAAATAGCTGTGTGTCTCCTGAGCAAGAAACTTAACCCCAAGTTGTTCAAAATCATCTTCAGTCATAATTTAAGTTGATTCAGATAAAAGTGTCTGCTAAATGCCAAAAATGAAATTATAAACAATAAAAGAATGAAATAGAAATAAAAAGTAGTTGAAGAAGAAGAAGAAGAATGAGCAAGAGGATTATAACAATAACAAAAATATATAATTTAGATAATTAAAAATAAATCAATAAAAGGATAATGAAAATTAAGAATAAACTCATAATAAATAATAGAATGATAACAATTATAAAGAATTAACATTGGCTATAATAATAATAATAATAATAATAATAATAATAATAATAATAACTTATTGTACAAATAAAAACTCCCAAACCTATTTAATGGTGTGGAGGTCGGGGGTTATGTGCAGCTCACTAGACGTCTTCCACACCAAAAGTTATTTAATTAGCAATAGTCATGACTGAAATACCTAAACTCAGGCATTAATTATGCGCTCATAAATCAGTTTCATGCATTTTGCTTGTGGTTTTGAAATAAATAAAAACAAAGCACCTGTTTGTTTGATGTATTATTCCTACAGTTGTTCTGGGTGGTGCAGGCACCATGTTTGAGAGTGTGAAGGCTAGCAGGCCAGTCTCGAGTAACAGGTCACAGCTCATTCCAAAGCTGTTCACTGTGTTTCATAACCAGACTGTTTCAGATGAATATTTGGGCTGGAAAGGCAAATCCAGTCCTGAAGGTTGGTGATGTAATGAATGTATCTTTTGTGCTCTCATTAGCCGCTCAAATTCCTCTGCACTGACAATATGGTTATGGACCGTTGGCTAACATCATCGTCGCTAACTCTACCCCTTCAGGCCAATTAGCTCAGTCAGTGAGCGCTCACAGATTTGTGAGCTAGTGTAGCTCTTATTTCATGGCTCAGTAGCAAAAACTGTAAATCTGTCCCAAAATTGGAATTATTTGAACAGATAAGGGCCAAAATGAGGCTAAAATCTCCTAACGGTCAAAGACCACTAGACGTTTGGCTGGTGCCTCTGTTTGTACAGTAATTTTAGATCCTCATATTCGTCATTCTCATGAAATGTAACCGTTAACATGGCTTGGCTGTCTAAATGTAGATCAAGGGGGCAGAATTTAACAGATCAAGTTGATTATTGATTATTTAATTCACAATGTCCAAATGTCCAGTTCGGATCAAGAAAGGTACACAACTCTTTAATTCCTGTATGGCGACATACCCTGTTTGAGCCCCACTGTCGACATGGGGCCTGGTGGAGATGGTGGTGGGGGTCAAGTTCCCTGGGGAGCGTCTTTCATTGCCCTGAGGATTTGGGAGGTGGGAGGCCTGCACTTTCCTGGCATTTTGCCACCACCCTGTAAATAAACACAGGCTCCAGCTGCACAATTCTGCTTCTGAGAACCACCGGGATGAGGGAGAGAGGTGCAGAGGTGGAAAGAAAGGGGGCGGTTTGTAGTTCAGGCTTCAGTCGGAGGGGGGCCCTCTCCTCCCAGATCAGGGAAGGAGTGGGAAGGTAACTGACAGGAGAAATTTGAGAGCTTCTTAAACGGCACTGACACAAACCGAGAGCTCATAAAGCCAGTGCCTCCCACGTAGCTGTGCAGTGAGGGACACGTGAGAGGTCTCCAACGGAGGAACACATCCACTGCACATACACAGAGTCTCAATGTATTTATTATGGACCGCTTCATCCTGGTCGGGTTACAGCAGGTCATAAGGCACCTGGAAACATTAAACACAGGACACCCTGAACATGGTACCAGTCCATCACTCCTGCTCACTCACATCACAGCCAATCCATCTCAAGATTTTGAATGGACGTAGGAAACCAGAGTATCTGGAGAGAACCCACATGTACATCCGAAGTACATGGCAAAGTCATATTCACAACACTGTGACCAGTGGAAGGGCTAGTCCAAGTGTCTACACACACACTCTAGATAAGAAAATCAAAATGATTGGGTTTTTTTTTTAGTTATGGGCGAGTGTTTAATCAAGTGTAATCCCTTGTCAATGAGGCTGTATCAGCTATGGTGGAAAGGTATTTATTGATGCAGTGCAGACTGAAGGATGGAAGATCAGACGTGGGTGTGTGTAGGACCCTAAACCCTAAACCGTCTTTCCTGTCTGGCTGATACTAGGTGTGTGTGTGTGTGTGTGTGTGTCAGAGTAAATTAGTACCAACTGATGTGACTGTAAAACTGATTCATTAAATAGTACAGATGTATTTTCTGATTGCTTAAAGATGCCAAACATTACTTTCTTCTGATCGTGTGCATCGGAATTCCCTTCATCCACTTATTCGGGTCATTCGGCTCTCTCTGTATAGCCCAGACATTCTCCGTGGTACTCTTAAATTGCACCCGTTGTTGCATTTCTGGGCTCGGGTCCTGGCAGGGGCCTCAGCAAAAAAAGTGCTTCCCTCAGCAGTGGCTAGTCTCGCCTTGCTTCCTGTACCTCAGCCCTCCTCGACAGCTATTCAGCCTGGTGGTCTCCTAGTAATAGCTGGTCCTGATGGACACGTTCCACTGCCAGTGGCCTTGGGCTGCAGCAGACCAGCACCCAAACGCCCAGTACTGTAATGACTAAATAAATGGACGGAAGGCTGAATACAGGGCTGAAATCCGAGTGTGGACCGCATTAGATTGTAATTGCACTTAACAAGTCTAATTAAGTAAAGAAAAAATATGGTCATTTGTCGTCTTGAGGGTCATGGAGTGGGGTTGCTCGGCCTGTGGGTGAGGTAGGGGTTGGTGTGGCATTGGGGGAGGTAACCTGAGAACAGAAGTTAATCTGAATCCGTTAAATAGTGTTTACACCACAAATGAGCTCTGAATTTTCTCCTGCACATTTAGTGGGAATTAGACTTGGAGCAGGATAATGAGCTATCCGGGACTTTTAAAATGTGATTTACACCAGCGCTCAGGAATGTCCCGAGCAAATAAACAGTAGTATGATGTATACTTACAGTGCAGACTTTTCCAGTCTGGATTTACTGTAAGTTAAAGATTTTATGTAATTACAACAAAACAGGATCCACAAAAAAAATCTTTTTAATGTTTATTTACAGTAACCTCTATCATGAGTAGCATCACAATGGGTGAAAAGCTCATCCAGGAAACACAAAGCCAAAACAAACTCTGGACAAGAGGTCAACTCATCGCAGGGAAAGTATTTCAAGTAAATCATGGAAAAGTAATTTTAGAATAAATCGTATACAATTAAATTAGGTGAAAAGCATTATTGCACCATCACAACAAATACATAAATGTATTTAGTTTAAACTAAAAGGTTTGTGGTAGAGATAGTCTAAGTAATAATAAAGAAGTACTTAGGTACTGTAATGACGGACGTGTACTCTGGTACTTACCACCACTGCTTAACGCAATGGATCATTAAATTGCTTTGCATCATAATATTCTGTTTTAATATATCCTAGTAGTATTAAACAGCTTGTTGAAGTTCCACTGTACAAGGATCTTGTTAAAGGCAGAGTCAGGCATTGTGTGTACAGATGCAGTCCTCTACAACTCTACAAGCCCAACAATGTTTATGTTTTGCACATGTTTAATGACTTGGTATAAAGTATGGATCCACCAGGTAGGTTGTGGCTCAAACATTATGAGAAAATCATCACATTTTGACATTTCAGTGTGTCTGGATCAAGACCAGAAAATATTACTGGACGTACATGACCGGTATAGTACTTTATAAATCCATTGTTACATATCACAGTCTACCATTGTATAAATGAATGCAACCTATACACATTTTTCCACAATCTAATGTCTTTTCACTGAATAAGCATTAAGTCTGTGTTGGCAAAGTGTGATAGGCAGCCATTTTAAAATCTTTTCAGCCCCCCTTCTACCACCACCTTTAACACTAATCCTCTCCGACACGTGAGGTAGTGACCGCTCTTGTTTACCTGTACAAGGTGGTGCCATATGGAGATCTATATTGTGAATAAAGTCACTGCACTTCATTATAACTAATAGAACTAGTAAAAAAAATTCTCTATCTGAAATATAAAAGCAAATTCATCAGAATGTCTGCTAACTGTGGTTTCTTGTGGGGCCTTAACAAGGTCCTTACTTAGGAGGATGCTGTGGCCAAACCTAAAACAAGTTTTTAACACACACAAGCAGTATAACATGCTCTAGTTTTCAAAAGAGGTGTGCAGACGCCTGCTGCATTGGGCTTGAATGTATTTAAGCATTGTCCAAGACTTTTACAACAGAAATACAGGGGTTGCATAACTTGCACACATGTGTCCCTAGACAGAAATCATTTAGTGTGATGGATATAAAATATCAGAGGCAACCAAGGAGGCACTGTACATAATAATCATTTATTTAAAAATAGTTCAGTGGAGTTCCAGACACCTCCAACTAGCTGCTCTATAACTTATGCCAGTACGTCCCAGAGGAATCAAGACTCACTCTGTGCGGTCAGTCTGTCCAGTCGGCTCGGGCCCCAGCCATCCAAACTAAACAAGGCCATACTGAACTCTCACACCAGATTAACCTCCCCCTCTTACCCCAGTCTCCCATTTTTTCCCACTCTCTCCTTTTTTGACTTTCTATTTATACTCCAGGACATTCCAAGGAATATTAGTAATGGCGGATCCTAATAAAAGCAAGACTGCTGGGTCGTCCACATTCCCCCTCCTCTGAGAAGCTTCCAGAGCTTGGGGAGATGATGGTCCTTCAGGGCCTATGCAGGAGAAAGGTGATAAGTCTTCAGAAGTTTGACTCAGAAGATCATTTAAAATGTATATTTAGAATCCTCTTTTCATCCTCCGCATTTTAACCTGATCAGTGCAGTGAACACTACGGGGCAGTGAGCACATGTGGCCGGAGTGGTGGGTAGCCCTAGCCACGGCACCTGGCGAGCAGTTAGCGGTTGAGTGCCTTGCTCAAGGGCACTTCAGTTGTGACCTGTTGACCTATCTAACCAATAACCTTCTGATCAAGTTGCCAGTTCGATTCCCAGAGCCGAAAGGTCCTGACTGAGGTGCTCTTGTATATATACATGCTTTTTCTGTTGCGAAGGAAAATATCAGACCACAGGAACAAATCTACAAGACATAATGAGATTGACCAGGGCCAAAGTGAGTTTGAGTAATCTCTCAAAGGGGTCCTCACTGCCAACCCTGGTGAGCACTGACTGACAAGCTCAGACAGGTTGCTGGGTGGCCAAGACTCATTGGAACAAGCACACATGAACGCCCTGGAACCCACTGAGAACAGAAAAGCTAGTATGGCACATATTCTCATCTCATTACAACCTCAGGATTTAGAGCAGTAACGAATTATGCTGCATTTTTGGTTGATTTACTGGAATTTTACTTTCTCCTATGAAAAGTAACACCAGGGACAGTAACACCATAGACAATGTTGAAAAAAATAAACTTTACAATAATATGCAATATGTGGGAGAAAGATGGCTAACGAGGATCACTGATCAAAGCTGTGGAATCACCAAAAACTTCCAGTAAAAAGTTAGATCCCCTGGTGGGGTGATCTAGGTCCTTTCTGTGGGCAGTTTGTATGTTCTCTATGTGACTCCTGGGTTTCCTCTGGGTACTCTGGTTTCCTCCCACAGCCCAAAGACATGCTACCGGGGTGTTACCATGTGCCTTGAGCCCGTTGAAGAGCTGAGATAGGTTCCAGCACCCCTACCGACCCTGATTAGGATAAGGGATTAAAGAAAACTAACCGTCCTGGGTTTGATCTCTGCCTCCTCACTGTCTGTCTGGAGTCTAATCGTATCCCAATGACTCACAGATGATAAATGATGTTTAGCGATGGATCGGAACCCGGTCTGTGTCACCACCATATTTTCCAGGTGGCGCTGGGCCGCACATCTAGCACTCTGACCAAGTAAAATATTTCAGTTTTTTAAACCTAATGAACAGTAAGCTCTAGTTTAAGTTATTAAAAAAGAGCTCACATTTTTGTGTCATATAAATGGAAGTACAGCACTGCATTTTCTTTTTTATTAATTTAAGCATTGATACCTTATTTGTGTATTTTATTAATTAATTAGATATGCTGAGATTATTTTATAAGACAGTGCATCCATTTAGTAGGTAAATCTTTTATTTAGACTGGAAGTTTATTTTTTTATAAATGTTTTGTCTTTGTCATTTCTAAGTTTGTGTATTACAGTCTTTTTTAGGGCCAGTCACTACACCCCTCCCCTCTGTCTCTCCCCGGAATAAATCAGTGCAGCTTGGGGTTTGGCTGTCATAAATCACGGCCTGTCTAAAGCTGGAGTCTACCCAGCTGACCCGTCACTGCCTGGCCTTCACTCACGATTAATTAAGACCCTGATATAAAGCCCAGATGTGCTGAGCCAGGATGAGCACACACACACACACACACACACACAGGTATGCATGCTTCGCATACTTAATTACAGATATGTCACAAAATAAAGAAATCACCTACAACTTTGCAGCAAAATATTAGGGAAGGTCTCCTCATGTTCCAGCATGTGTACAAAGAAAGCTCTACAAAGAAATAGAGAAAACCATGATTTAAAGAAACTCCAATGTCCAGCCCAGAGTCCTGACCTCAGCCCCACTGAACAACTTTGGAATAAACTGGAACATCAATTGAGGCTTTCTTGACCAGCATCAGTACCCAGCCAGACAAATGCTTTTCTCACAAGAGCAGATGCTGTAACAGATGACAAAAATCACAACTAGGTAATTCTATTTTATAGCAGTTTTATTTTCTTAATGGGAGGCCCAGCAAGCTTGGTGTCAGCTGTCTTAATACTTTAGATATGTAAACACACTGTATGTCTTATTCTTTTAAGAACTCGGGGTCCTAGCACTGAGCAGTGGGTCAGTGAGGGCAGACGAAGTGGTGACAGCAACAAATGCAAGAAACCACTAAGTTGATCTTTATTTAACATATTTTGTATAATCAATGTTTGTGTGTAATTGTATGTAGGTGTATGTAATACAATACGTATTGAATGTATAACAATAAATGTTAATTTATTAATTTATTTTCAGTGTGTGACTCGTGTAGCAGCTGGATCTGTGGTGTAGACTGACGGCAGTAAATCAGATTGGGGTTTTGTCATCTGTCTGCATCGCTCTACAAACCCCGTCCCCAAATGTCATCTAACAATAATGTTTGTGGTGCAACTGTTTGTGTGTGTGTGTGTGTGTGTGTGTGTGTGTGTGTGTGTGTGTTTAAAGACTCTGCAGACCCCTGGCCTCTAGCTTTAGAGTTGTCTGAAGGTGAACATGTTGGGGTTAAATGTTGCAGTGAGCTTGACTGTGATGCAACTGTGCTGCCCTATCATGTGTCCAGAATCTGTGCTGATAGATCCAATTGACTTCATTTGTTTTTGAAATGGGATGTCCAACAAGCTCCGCACGCACGCACGCACGCGCACACGCGCACACGCACACGCACACACACACACACACACACACACACACACAAATAAATTAACTGACAGTCCCATTTAAAATAATAGTAAGAGACTAATCATATTGTCCCTCCAAATCAGTGTGCTGTGCTATAGCTAACTAATAGCTATATTACAGATAGATAGCGAGGGAGGACCTATAGTAAGGGTATGACGGGGCAGACTTGGCTTTAGGGAGTGATGTCTGATTGCAGAGTGTCGCCAAATGGTCTGGTCCACCAATACTCCCTCAGACAGGAAATAAGAATTTCTAACTTCCACTTTTCACCCTGAACTCCTCCACAGGGGGACAGAGGCAACCTTATTAATTCTGTTCTGAACGGCAGGACCGCACTGTACCACTCTGAATAAAAGTTCTTAAAAAGAAATTATTTGTGTAGTAACGCATTTACAAGTTTCGGTGGTTCATTCTATTGCTACGGGTAAAACTCAGCACAGGACGGAAATTCAGTCTTCAGTAGTTGTGAATAATAATAATAATAATAATAAGAAGAAGAAGAAGAAGAAGAAGAAGAAGAAGAAGAGGAATTCTTTCACATATGTGCATATAATAATAATGTAAATCCTTTTGGCTGTTTCTGTTAGAGGTTGCAACATCAGATCTGCTTTATTGCTTTTTTAAACCAAATACCCTTCCTGAAACAACCCTCCTTATTTATACAGACTTGGGAACATGCACCGGTTTGTTCAGATTTTTTATTTAGTTACTAGAATGGAAGTTATAATTTTGTCCAGGCCACTGTGTGATGAATAAAGACCATAATGACCATTTAGGTGTTGTATTATAATCTTTTTTTACTCTGTAATCTTGGGGATGTATTTTCCTGCAAATGGTTCCATTACTGGCTCAATTTTTTATTCTTAAATCCCAGTTGTGATATAATTTACAGTAACACAACTCTTCATCTTTGTTTGTTTTGATTATTTAATAAAGTGTGATAAAGATACTGTACTCTGTATATCTTTTGCTGGACTGTAACAGAAAAATGATCTTGATGAACCTTTACAGTGTAATTCAGCTCTGGTTTCCATTCCTACAGAAATCAACACTTACATTAAAACGTGAACTCCACTGTCTGACTTGATTCTGTCCCAGCTAATTTCAGTTCCCACCACCATTACATTTATGATTGAGTTTGATAAGGTAAACATTCAAAACTGCAGCTGACAATCGAATATCCACTGACAAGACCTCCAAAGACGTTTGCTCTTCTATCGTCGACGGGTTCGTCAATAGAAATTGAGATATTGGTGTGAGGAAAAGTAAACATGGCCTAAATTATTACTGACATGTTCCTAATTTGCCCCTTCACCCCTCCCCCTGGCCTCTGCCCCCCTGCCGATAGGCCACCCTGATTCCTGTCACACCTGGCGTTGAAAGGGATTGGGTGTATATTATCTGCCAAAAGGTGGCTGGTGGGGAAGGGGGAGTCAGGAGGCCAGTTCGTCTTTCCTCTTGCTCCCCCACGTACACAGAGCTCTGTTCAGGGAGGTCAGGGCTGCCTGGCCTGTTTACTGCACTGTCCATCATCACTGCAGGCATCCAGAGCCCATCTCCATCTTCTCTTACATCTCTTTCTCTTTTACCCCCTGCTTTTTTGCCCCATTTAAGTTCTGTGAGAGATGGACCTCTGGAATTTCTGTTTTACAGTATGGAAAAGTGTTAAAGCATATGAGTCAGATGAGTAGCAAGAAGAAAATCCCTGCTAGTCAAGAGAAACATTGGCGATTGGCCGATGCACTGATACACTCGGATGATCAAGCATTGTTAGCAGAACAATTAAGATGATCAAAAT
>JAYDZF010000032.1:19130026-19141633 GCA_034509105.1 Microcambeva barbata | reverse complement strand
TTTTTCCCAATCAGTCACATTCAGAAATGTCACAAAATAAATGGAAAGCTGATTTTGTTTCAGCAGTAGGAAGTCTCTCTTATTTGTGTTTCAAAAAAGCTTTTTTATTTATTTATAAAAATCAAGTGTTCAATCAGCAGATGAATAATCTTCATCTGCATTACAAGTTAGGAATTAAACAGCTATTTAAAATAGTGATCCTATAAATGATATGCTTTTTATTGAAATATTCTTGACATAAAATAACAATATTTAACAAATCATGGGTAATTGGTGTTATGGCAATATATGCTTTCATTGATCATATATTTTTGAACCTAAAATCTGTGAAGTAAGATTTGAAAAAAATGATACAGATGAATAGCTACTATGTGTGTGTGTGTGTGTGTGTGTGTGTGTGTGTGAGAGAGAGAGAGAGAGAGAGAGAGAGAGAGTGTGTGTTTGTGGGTATGTGATGACAGAATTAGGACCAGCTCTGGGGCACAAATCTTCACCAAGCATCTATTCTTGGAGAAAACGAACTTGTGAGAAAACAAAGAGGAAAGCAGTGATGTTCCCACAGTCTGGCAGGAGGGTACAAGGTGAACCATCCCTACTTTTCAAAAAACCTGACACAGTAAGAGAGCAAAGCGAGAGAGAGAGAGAGAGAGAGAGAGAGAGAGAGATAAAAATAAAAATTATTGTTTTTATTGTGCTGTAATTATATTGTTATTATTGTTATTTTTGTAATGCTTTGGCAATATTGTTGTTACTACAGTCATGCCAATAAAGCTTCTTTGAATCTTGAATCTTGAATCTTGAGAGAGAGAGAGAGAGTAGGACGAACAGACAGGACTATGACTAACACATGGCAGGAGCAAATGCTGAGTTCAGGCATTAAGTTCAGACCGCGGCCCATCCCCGATCTTCTGAGATGTCTCTGTGGTGTCATTGTAGTGTCACAACCACAGCGCTGTGATAGAGTTCTCTATTTAAGAATGTCTTGCTGGACAGGATATGATGAGAGCCACATGTTTGACTCTCAGATGTTTGTGAAACATGACTTAACTAAAACAAAGTACTACTTTTTCAGTAGTGTGAATCTGTACCATCCTGCTCGAAACAATGCCTGAATGCACTAAGAAGTGCTAAGAAATATATCCATATGCTGAATAAAAGAATAAAAATAAAATAGCATTTTCCTATAGCAGGGGCCTGTTTACATCATTATAACCACCATTATTTTGCACCTACAATACACATGAGCTTTACTGATATGGACGTTGTCCCCCATTTACAGATCTAATGGAATCCCATAGGAGACACAATGACAGGATGTTAGATGGGTGGTAGACAGTTGTCCACACTGCATTGACTTTACCATGACAATAAAATGGTGTGATTAGATTCATGTGATCATCAGCATTGTTGTTGGGATTTTTAAACACCTTGTTATAAGCACTGGGAGAAGAATAGTGCTTAATAAATGAATGAATAAATTCATTAATCAATTAAGGCCACAGCATCTTGTGATCAGTCAGCGTACACAATCATATTAATTATTAGCAATATAAATTGAGAAGCACCGGGTTATTGAGATGGTCTGTACTTAATGAGTGCACATCCCTAAATTGTTTAAATGTTATATCAACATGTTTTTCTATTATATTTTATTTATTTATTTATTAAAATTTGTTCACTTGTCTACTTTGTATTACACAGGAGACCCCACCCCACCAGTTAAAACTTTTACCCCATGAGTAACATTTACTACAGTACATTTTATAAAAGTTGCTTGATAATCTACTCAAGTAAAAAGTTTCACCTTGAGTAGATTACTAAACTTACTCGTACTTAAGTAAAATCATAAAAGTAATTCTATTGAGTTCAATATTTTAAATACAGTTACATTATATACATTTACAATATACAGACCCCTAAATCCCCTAAAAAGTAATGCATGATTAAAATAACAAGTGTTGGTAATAAACCATTCAGGCCTTTTGTCCTCATCATCCCGTGACTCTGGGACAGCTGGGTCTGGTTTTATTTGCCCGTCTTGACGGGCGTGAACATCACCTCCACCCGAGCTTGAACACCCAACTCTCCTTGTCTCTGAAGCCTTGTGATATTTGTGTCATTATTATTTCAGTGCCCGCTGACCCTGGCGTGCCTTGCCCTCGACCCCGGCAGGTGAGGAGGACAGACACGCGTTCGGCGGCCTGTGGATCAGGAACAGGGGTGCAGGTCAGAGTGTGGTGGACATGTGAGACGTAATGGGCCCGGGGTGCAGCCTCATGCCTGAGCAAAAGGACGAAATAATGGGAGTGTAAATCAAAGCGCCTAATCTCTGTTCTGATGGGTTTGTGACACAGTGTCATACCAGAAACTTTTCCTGCCATGCTGGATGCGGGGTTTGGATTTTAGGATGACGCCGGTCATGAGAGGAGGATGAAGTGTGTGAGATTACATAGTCAGATGACCGACACTTCAGTCAGTCTCTATCTTAACGTTAATGATGGATAGTGTAGTCAGATTTCACCGAGCCAAATGTCTTTTGGGAAAATATTTTGTATTGTGTGTGTGTGTGTGTGTGAGCACACACACCAATCACATTTAACATTATGACCATCATGTTTATCCCCCTTTTGCTGCCCCATACACAACAGGCCGTGCTTTTCTGTATATTCCCAATTCTTTCGATCAGAACCAGCATTAATGTTTTCAGCTTCTCTGGGTCAGCCTTCAGTCTCCACATGCATTAATGATCCTTGACTGACCCTGTCGCCAGTTTACCAGTTTGATAGATTTGGATAACTGCGGTCCGGGAACAACCCACAAGAGGTACGGAAACTGGCCGATTTTTCCTTCTAACATCAGTTGGGAAGATAAAGTGTTCACATGCTGCTTAATGTATTCCACCCACTAACAGGTGCTGGGATGTGGTTTGAAACTTGCCACCTGTAGTCTAGGTGCTACTATGATGTATAAACTGTATATCTATCTATCTATCTATCTATTTATCTATCTATCTATTTATCTATCTATCTATTCATCCATCCATCCATCCATCCATCCATCCATCTATCTATCTATCCATCTATCCATCTATCCATCCATCTATCCATCCATCCATCCATCCATCTATTCA
The DNA here is from genome assembly GCA_034509105.1 of Microcambeva barbata. Lineage (NCBI taxonomy): Eukaryota > Metazoa > Chordata > Actinopteri > Siluriformes > Trichomycteridae > Microcambeva > Microcambeva barbata. The sequence continues at coordinate 19,138,503 of JAYDZF010000032.1, read as the reverse complement.
TCCATCCATCCATCCATCCATCTATTCATCCATCCATCCATCCATCCATCTATTCATCCATCCATCCATCCATCCATCCATCTGTCTATCCATCCATCTATCCATCCAGCTATTCATCCATCCATCCATCCATCCATCCATCCATCCATCCATCTATCTATCTATCCATCTATCCATCTATCCATTCATCCATCCATTCATCCATCCATAGATGTGTGTGTGTGTGTGTGTGTGTGTGTGTGTGTGTGTTGTGGTATGTAGAGGGTGAATGGAGTAGTAATTGGTTGTGTATTGTCACACTTGTGTAATTTTCATGTGACGATGATGTGGAAGCATCAGCGGCTACATAAATTAATCAGAATTATTTAGCATCACATAGGAAGGTGACTTTGTAGAACAGGGGTGTGGTTACTTTTTGAAACTCCTTAAAACAATAGTGTTAAAAACTGCTGAAACTATTCGAAGAACTTTTATATAAATATATCAAATATAAACGAATCTATAATATTATAAATATTATATTTCTTTTCTTTTTCCTGTTTCTCAGGCGTGGGAACCGCAGGCTCTGTATGTAAAACAAACCCAGAGCAACAGATAGCGCTGGAGATAGATCTCCATTTCATCAACAAATTAAGAACTTTATTTGGTTTCACCCGGGTCAATTCAGACTTAATTAACAGAGCGAAAAAAATCTCAGCTATGCTGACACGCTGGCGGGCATTTTCTTTATTACTCGCCGTGTTTAGCTCTTCCCCGGGGACTGAACGGGCGTAATCCAAATCAGAACGAAAGAGTTAACCCCTGTGGCCTGCCCTGGTCAAGCCCATCCCAGCTGTGTGTGCCCGAGGAAGAGGTGGAGGCATCGAGATCCTTCTCGTGTGTTTCTAATATCTAACCAAAAATTAAAAGAAAAAAAAAATCCCTCCAGGCCAGGAACGTCTTGGGTGTTCCACGGAAAAGCTTCCACGGTGCACGCTTCTCGGGAATACGCGTCAGTTTCCCAGCACAAGTGTGGCTCTGGATTTGGCCTGAGTGAGGGAAAGAACGAGGAGAATAACCTCGAAAGGAGAAGTGAAAGACAGATGTGTTCTATGGTTATAAGTAGGTGGACACACCATGTGTACAAACTGATTTCATTTATAAATAGTTGAAATGAAATTGTTTTTTGGCCAGAAAAAAACTTTTTCAGATATTTGAACCTTTAAAACAATAATATATCATTTGATAATTTTCTCGACCTTTATGCACTGACCAAACATTTCTTGTTGGGGGGTGGGGGGGGGTGGGGTCAGATCGACAACCCTATTTGTGGAGTGAAACACACACATACACACTAGTGAACACCAGGGGGCAGTGAGCACATGGAGTTATGAAGCCCTAGCCCCGGCTCCCGTGAGCAGTTAGAGGTTAGGTGCCTTGATCAATAGTGCTTCCGATCACAAGCCCAGTTCTCTAGCCACCATTTTAAATGAACTCTTATGATATTTTATCGACATTTCTCAAAGGAGTTGCCAAAGTGGTGATTAATCAGGTGCTTGAAGGCTTTACTGCTCAATTTTGCTAAGTAATAAACACACACATATGACAAGTTTTACTACTTGGGTCAGGCCTTGCTGGGCTTTTTTCACTTTCACATTTGTCCCGTTCATTTGTGTTGGCAGCTTTTAGATGTTGCCAAACCTTGTTCCTGAAATTTGGCATCGTTTTTAGGACCGACGTCCTTCCTGATGTAACCCTCACTATTTATCCAGGTTTGGGACTGTCACCACAAGTGTCACCATCATAGTGGCTCCGGAGATACACGACTGCCCGGTAGTGCCAAGATTTGAACCATCTGGGCTAATACCAAAATATTTTAATAATATAATAATAATATTTTCAAATAATTCATTATTATTAATGATTTTGAACAGACAGTTAAATCTGTCAGCTATGTTGCTACACTGAGTGAGCATCAATCTTGAAAAAAACACCAAATAACTAACCAACACGACATAATTCACAAAATAAAGACTAAATACGAAGAACACTGTATAAAAATACTACAGACAGGTGAGCAGATGTAGCGGACGCTAGCTGGCCGTGAACATACATTAAGGTCAGAAGGCGGTCGTATGTCATGCTACATTGCTTCACTGCAGTTTCATTGCATCTTGCATTCCCTTCCTTCTCTCTCCCTCCTGCACTTTGCTTTCTCTTGTTCTCCTTTACTTGCACTTGTTTGCCAAGTTATTCTCACATGTGCATGTAAACTTATTCTCTCTCTCTCTCTCTCTCACACACACACACACACTTGCTCTCTCTCACTGGCTTTAGCTCTCTCTCTCCCTTTGGGAAGAGATAATGAACCTTAAGTGAGGCCGGTGTCTGGTAATGTAATATACACAGCGCCCGTGTCAGGTCTGGATCCAATAATGTGTCATTTGGTACGTCTGGAACAGATTGGCCCACCGTGAGAGGACTGAACTCTTGCCAGGGTGAGAAGCTCTGTGCACCCCAAATGCTTCCCTCCCCTCGCGCCTCTATCCCTATGGCCTGTGACCCCGCTGTAGACCCGCGGACCCCCTCAGCCCATGACCCTGACCTTCCAACCTGTCAGAGGTCGGCGCTGTCCATTTAGCCGCCAGCGTTTACATACCAGCTCTAGCTGTCTCTCTGACTGGATCCCTAAACCAGCAGATCTGGACTGAATTTAGGGAGGCCTTTTTTTTTTTCTTCAAAAGATTCCCGCTATCAACAGGTGCACAAGCTAACTGATACAAAGACCTGTTGTATATTAGAAACAACAAACTCGCTTCCAGAAGCTGTGCAGTGATACCCATCACTATAAGTACTGAGGAACATGCAGTGCAAGTGGAAGAGTCTGTTTTGGATTTTTTTTCACCCTCAGGTCATGTTTAGCCACGGGTTAATTATGCGCTTCATAAAAAATGCTTTCTCTGAGATAAGTTATTTCTTGCACATACACATCCATTCTGAATTTAAGAGCTATTCGATATTACGAGCCATGTCAGTCCTCATTTCCTCTTAAATGCTTTAGCAAATGTTTTCTATCAGAGCGCACCGTGATGTTTCTGTATATGCGAACCAGCAGAAACTCTGTTGGCAAGCGTTGACAGACCGGGAATGTTTTAAGTTAATATAAAACTCCAGCATGGGCATTTACACTAGCGTGCAACAGGTGGATGTTAATGCCTAACAGAGCAGCTTTGTGTTTTTATTTATTTTCTAATAGTGTAGTCTAGATGTTGAGTCACTGGATTTGCCCGTGGGATTCGTATTAAACTTTTTACTACAGACATCGCCACATAGCAAATTTAGAGATTCCAGGTCTTTAATTAAAAAGCCAAGGTGAACACACATAGGATGTCAATATATTTATCACAAAAGACAATGAGATGCTAAAGACATAAACCAAACAAAGCTAAACATTTACATTTAGGAGACATCTTTATCCAAAGTCTTTACAGTATACTGCTATTAAGCAATTATGGGTTCAGCACCTTTCTTGAACTAGTGACCCATTAATTACTAGAGGCTAAATGCTGCACTAGGGCTAATCTAAACACATGATCAATGCTAAATATAAATCCTAATGCTAAGCATAAACACAAGACTGAACAAGACTTCTAAGCAAGAGTAAAAACAAGATGCAGCTGTTGATTGTTACCAGTAGATCATTCATGATGAGGGGATGTTGGCACTGGAAACAGTCCAGCATGGAGATGGGTGTGGCACATGAACACCAGAAGTGCACAGAGGCTGGATTCACGACATTCTGTAAATATCATATTTAAATTCATTATATTGTACTACATTTATAAAGAATCCTTGAGATTCAAGTCATTTTTATTAGCACTTTTTGCAATAGATAGTGTCACAAAGCAGCTTTACACCAGACCAAAAACCACCTGTTTGAAAAATCCGAGGAGGACGGTGGCAAGAAACAACTCCCTTAAAAATAAAATGAGAAACCTGGACAGGAACCAGACTTAGCAGAGACTCTTGGAAGAGTCCCTTGAAGGTATGTTAATGACTCAAAATATGAATATGAAAATACACAAATCTACTCACACCAATGTATGCTGAGCTCTGGGATGTACAGCAGTCAGCATGGCTCAATGTGGCTGTGACAATCTACCAAAACACCTTACTGAGCCAGACTAGCTGCTTACACTGGATATTCAGACGGTGCTGAACAGCGCTAACAAGCTTCTAAGCTTCCCATCCTCTCTTGCATAATCCTAGCCCAGCTTCTCCTGCAGAAGCTTCAAGCTCATAGCTTTATCAGCTATTTCCATAAAATCTCACCAAAGATTTATTAACAGGACTGAAAACTCCCCTCCAGGATGGTCCAAGGTTTGTAGTGAGCTCGAGATTCCTGGAAAGTTCAATTATCACTAAGATTAAATTTCATGATGTCAATTAAATTTTTCAGAATGCCTTTGTAGTAAAGACTGACAGAAAAAAACCCATTACATCTTTATACTTATACCATATATATATATATATATATATACTGTATACATATAACATAATCTATTCACTTAAAATCATTTAATAAACAAGCATACATTCATTTGTGTATGGTTTGAATCAGAGTTCTTTATACATAGTGTATTATATACAGTATATTTCAATGATAGCATACGTGATACACAATATAGAATCTTGAATGATTTCATAATTTATTGTTCATATATTTCATTGTAAAATAAACATTTACCCTGTTTTACACATTGTACATGAACACTTCTCTCGCCTACATTCTCACGATAAATTTATGGCCTTTTCCATGTAAGCGTGGGTGTGCCGGTGTATTTTAGGGTTTTAAAATTCTTCTGACAGAACGGGGTATGAAAGTGGCCGAGAAGCATAAATTTAGGCCGAATATATGTGTGGTCTCAAGGCAGAAATGGGATGCTGTGGCAGGAAGTCAGAAGTGCGCTTGCACACTACCATACTCATTATAGAGCCATGCACTTCTGCAAGATCTTGGCAAAAGTGTACATGAGTTTCGAAAGGTAACCTCAGGAGCCGGAATTCTCAGCTTCATGGTGATTTGTTGCTCATTAGGACTGATGGATCTGTATTTGCTTTTAAAGTTGGACATCAGATCCCCAGCAGTGAGACAACAACGGGCATTTGAAAAGAAGTTCAGACCTTCTTCACAACTCTGAAACATCGGAACAGTGATTTATTGGACAGCAGTGTAACTTCTCCCTCATCAAACATCACATATGAACATTGTGAGGATGGGGCAGATGGTTCTTTTACCTGGCAAAAATAAATGAATAAATAAATTATTTAAAATAAATTTAAATACATGTGGGACCAAACTGACTGGGATGATAACATATAAACAAAAGTAACGTGTACAAAAGTCTGTTTATCTCTTTGTTACTTCACCTTTCTTATTAATGACGTGATAATCCTTCAAGTGCTGCTGTTAATAATTGTTCATTTCTGCTCATTACTATTTCAGCTGATCTATGGTTCAGGGTCAGTGCTGCCTGATTATCTTCTAAATGACATATCATTTATTTTTAATCAAAGACAGACAAGGACTGCAGGCAGGCCAGTTACACACACACACACACACACACACACAGTCTATGTGGACATGCTGTTGGGCCCTCAACCCTCGAAAACTTAAACAGAATACTGTCACAGTTAGTCAGTTTGGATTAAAGTGTCTGAAAATGATAAAGATGTAATTGTGCACAGAACTTTACCACTGGTGTGATTATGGTTTAGTTTAATAAGCCAAACCAATTCTTATGTAAACAGACATACTCAGGTCATTTATTGTTATTTATGGCAATCAAAAGGAAAAGTCCCGGTTTAATAATATCGTAGTTGTGTTAACAATTTTAAATTCATATTCTGTGTTGCTGTAATTATTACTGAGTATACTTTCCTGTTTTTAATGTCATATTCATTAAAGAGTGAAATAGTTCAGAGGGTAGCGTCCTCACCATCCAGCAGAAAGGTCCTGGGTTTAAATCCTAGGTGATGTGCTGTGGGTCTTTTTTGTGTGGAGTTTGCATGTCCTCCCCGGGTCTAAGTGGGTCTCTCTGGGAGCTCCAGTTTGCTCTTACAAGATGTGCAAATGAGGTGAACTGGGGATTCAAAAAGAGTCCATGACTGATGGCAACTGATGAATTAATGTCATGTCATCAATATAACCAATTGCATTATAATATTAATAATGGAAACATATTTTATTATAAGTAACTGAGGGAAACTTATACTGAGCCGTTAATTCTCATTTATACTTAATATATATATATATATATAATTATTATTTTTTTAAATTTATTTCTTTTTTAATAGCTCATACTTCATCATGTGACATTTGCTCATACTTCAAGGTTTGTGACAAAAGTTTGTATTTTGCCCTTCAGTGTCTGTGTGGGTATCCTCCAAGAGCTTTGGTTTAAAACATCATGACTGTATTTGACATTACAAACTCCACTGTAGAAAAGACATGAACCGCTCTACCTTGGAATCGAACCCAAAGTGTAAAACATGACGTTAAACCTCAATAAAAAATAATAAGGACAAATTGTTTTTTTAAATCTTTTTTTATCATTCCTTCAGATTAAACCACGAGACTGCCACGACATATACGTCCAATACTGGCGTACGTACACATTTAACTCAACTGTGTAAATATAGTCTGATCACCTGACATTCCAAATCCACACACGTGTTACCAGATCTGCTCTCCTAATAAGAATCTTTTGACAGAAAGAACAAATATTTTACATTCTTAATCTGTCCTTAATTTAAAAACATATGTTTGAGGTATTTCTGGTAGAACCGGGGTCATAACACGACACGATCACTTACCACGTAAATCGTCTGTTTCGTTCACTCATTAAGTTCTAGCTATTGCAAGCACATGTGCAGGCTGCACCGCAACGAGCAGCCACATCTTAATGTGGCATGGAAACTCTGAAAGTTCCAGTAATTGGCATGGCTCGACGTATCCAATGTTTTTTGTCCTTGTCGAAGATATTTAGGTGGTGCGGGTTGTACTTAGTCTCTGAATGTGGCAGTGGGTTGAGGCCTGGTAACCCGATAGCCTGGCCTGCGTTGGACTAGACGATGTGGATTGTGGTGTGTGCAAAAAAAAAAAGAAGCAGCCGGCTGTTCTAGTGCGTGCTGTGGATTGGGAGCGGACCGGTGCACGTTCACTAATCAAAATGCAATTTGCTTACTCCGGCCAACGTGCTCCGGCATCACGAGAGAGCCCGAAACGAGCAGGATTTACGACGCGCCGGCGCACTTTTCCTTCTCTGGTGCAAATCACCGGTTCTTATTCACCCACACATGACACGGCCTCAACATGGCCGTCCCACACATGGTTCCTATTACAGACACCATACAGTAGCCATTCTTTTTCACCTAACCCCCTCCAACCCTCTAGGAGCCCACAGCTCCCCGCAGCCGTCCCTCCTTACCCCGTCCTCAGTGATGCTTATTAGAAATGTAACATACTGGTCGGGGAGTTTGTTACAGATTTATGTGGCACAGGTGCTCCTTTTAAAAGTGTCTGCAGCCCTAGCCTCGGCCCACGGGGCAATAAATGGGCCCCGGGCCTGCTAGCTGAGTAACAGAGCGTTCCCTGTGTTCTACCAGAACACCACTGGCGAATCACGGTGCATTAGGTCACTCGGGTAGAAATGAACAGATCGGTGCTGACATCTCCAGGACTTCATTTACAAGCTTGTAACAGATGAATAAGCATCTTTCTTTGGCCAACACACAGATCTGAGCAGTGCCAGTCCGTTCAATGTGGTTTTCCCAAGATGCTAATTTCATCACAGTATATAGATTGTTACGACACTGCAAAAGAAAAAAAAAAGAAATAAAGTCAAAGCCCAGATTAAAATCTCAGTTCAGCACTGGCTTTTAAAATCAGGTAGAACATTTACGGTATCTAGTGTAAAAACATTAGAAGTAAATGAGGAAAACCCACACTGAGCACTTAAATCCCATTTATACTCAAGAAATAAAATGTGTATTTAAATTCGGCATTTAAAAAATAGATTATAGTTAATCAGGTGACATTTGATTTTTATTTCAGGTTTGTGACCAAGCGGGAGAGACGCTCGCGTTCACCTGTATTTTATTTATTATTTATTAACATTGTAACATCATGCTTTACAAACTTTGTTTACATGTATCACCGGTTATTTAAAAACTGGCATGAAAAAGCCTGAAATCGGAACTCTCACAGGAAATGGACACGGTGAGAACATGCTAAATCCACAGTGAAAAAGACATGGACCGCTATACCAGTATTGAGCCGGGAGGAGACAACATAACGACACATTGAATGACAGCCACGAAGCACCAGGACCTTGGTTTGGCTGACAGGACCTTGCCTCAGGTTACCATCTATGATGTGTTTGTCATGTTTCTCAAAGTTTTCCGGTAATTTTATATAATACTAGGAACCTTTAAAA
>JAYDZF010000032.1:19095355-19106435 GCA_034509105.1 Microcambeva barbata | reverse complement strand
TCATCTAGACACCTAGACTTTAGATTCCTACATAAAACAATCCTGATACAGGATGCATTTGGGAAAGAAGAAGCTTAGTAGCTAAGGTAGATGACTAGTAATCAGAAGGTAGCTGTTCAAGACCCACCACTGCCAGGTTGCTGCTGTTGGGCCCCTACCTCTCAATTGCTCAGATTGTTTACTGTAAATGTACTGTAAGTTGCTTTACATGAAATGTGTCCACTGAATGCCTAAAATCACTTACTCAACCTTTTATCAAATCAAGGCTTTTATAAAATACCAACTTTCCGATGGGTGCACGGCACACAGAAACACCCTGGACATTGTGCCAGTCCATCACAGGGCACACACATTCACTTGTCTCCAGTTAACATGACTATGTTCACGCACTGGCTGTCTGGGTTTCCTCTGGGTGCCCCGGTTTCCTCATATAGTCACAAAAAGGACTGACCTGAGGATCAAACCCTAGAACCTCTCACTGTGAGGAGACAGCCATGGGGCCAATGGAAAATTCTTTCAAAATACAATTTGATTATTATTATTACTAGTAGCTGTAGAAATAGTATTAGTAGTATTAGTATAATATCTGTGTTTACTAATAAATGTCCACATACCTTTGACAATATGGATTATATACTGTAATTAAATCTCTTTCATATGTTCTTATCTTTAAAGCTTATTTAGTGAACAATAATCCCTCTCACGAATGACAAAATGCAGAACCCAGAATGCAAATTAATCACTTTTCTCATTTGATTAAAATGACCACAAAGATTTAGCACTTAGGACATGATTTTGAACTCCCCGACTGTTCCCATCGTGTGTTTATGCTTTCTAATGTATAAATAAATCTGTCCGAGCGTTTGATTCATGCAGACAGCTTCATTCGGTCATTGTTAGCATGACGAGTAGCCGGTCGTTCAGCAGCACCCCCGTGTCCGCATTACTTTTAATCTGGATGTAAAAACAGCAGGTTTTTTAGCTTCTTTTTAATTTATCGTTCATGCATCCTTCAATCCTGAGACCTATATATCTCACTCTAGACGCATTTTTCAACTTTCAAGGCTGTAGATCATTGTGTGATGGAGGAACGGTGGGGGGAAAAAAAAGAGGTTCCCTTATTGAGAACAAACATGGGAGAGATCAGAGCGGGTCCAGCACATTTCCAGTTAAGCGCAGCTTCCCGTGGCTCTCGGAGCTGCATCAAAGCAGCGTGGAGTCGGTGTTCGGGTTCAGACCCCATTACACATTGCTCCATCTCCTCCGTTCTCTCTGGGAGTTCGGCGGCGAGACTTCTACGTCCACGGTGCCTAAGATCAGAGAGCCATTAATCACAGCTTAACTGTGCGACTACGTGGGATGGATTTCTTTCTTTTTTGTTTCTTTTCAGGGGTGAATATGATGTTATTTCTGTCTGTGGAGAAAATGCTGGGCCATAATTTCACAGGAGGTCTTTTTTTATCTCCTCCTGCCTTCTGATGGCACAGCCAAAAGTCCAGAAGGCAGGAGCGCTGGTAAGGGAGGGGAGAGAGTATATGATGTTGATTTTGGATCCATAAGTGTTGCTTTTTGTCAAGAGTGAAGGCCGTGGCGCTCTTTATGGGGCACCCGATGGACATTTGGAGAGCAGTGGCCCGCTCTGTCTTTGATGTGCCCCCACCCCCTGCCATTTTCTCCTCACCATATAGACGGCTGGACCGACTTCACATCGCCATTGCATTTTGGTTCGCCACATAAAGCACTCTTTATTATTATTATTTTTTGCTACACAAAATATGAAGTCTCTTAGTTTTTGGATGTTTAATTCAACAAACGATTGTGCTTATTTCAATTAAAATCTAATCAAATGTGTGTGTCAAAATGTAACATACAGTGATGGATCGAAGGCGGGTAGAAAAGTTTGCTCTTGATTTCAAGGTGGGGTCATCAGCCGGCATCTAAATACCTAAATAATAAGCTATGTGTAAGGGGGGGGGCAAGTCCTGGGCTGTGTTATGTCATTGCACACAGTAATTCTGGACCCATGGCAGCCCTGGTTAGGAGAAATTGGATAACGCTGTAATAAAAACAGGAAATGATTTAAAAAGATAAACATGATTGGCTTGACATAATAGAGCTTGTCCAGGTTGAGCGGTCCGGGTCATTTCTGTTTGGAATTTGCATGTTGTTAGCACATGAGTTCATAAATAAAAGAATTAAGTGTATGCATGTATGTATTTGCCTATTTAAATAGGGCTAGATTGTCTGCACCTCATACACAAAAGAAAAATTACTTCAGTAAGGAAGCCTGAGAAGTTCAGAACGAATTTCAAACAGCGGTTATTAGATGATGCACCATTTGAAGACTTATTCTTGTTTAATTGTTTTTAATCAGACACTTGTGTTGATACCACTAGGATGATTGTGCCGGTTGAAGAGGCAGATGTGCATTTTGTACTGCACAGCAAGAATCCCTCATTGTTGATTCCATAACCCTGATTGGATCCCAGAACTTTTAATATCCTGAAACAAGAACAGATGTAAACAAACATTTCAACCAAAAGTAAAATAAAAAGAGAGTAAAAAACCTATAGATGCACCGTAGTTATGCAGCCTACACTACCTGACAAACATGAATGAACTCGGGCCATTAGGGAACGATCCACTGGCAGGCCCGGTGAAGTATGTCCTCGTCTCCCTGAACCCTGGTTTCTCCGGGGTGACGCACAACCTCACACAGTGAGCATTTTAACACATTATATAGGGTTCCTTGGTCCAGCATAATGACCTGGCCAGACTTACAGAGGCAAAATATCTCCTCCCACAATCTGTTCCATCCACCCGGCAGACTCGTAGCACAATATAACTTTTATAATTCCCCGATTACAGAGAAACATGCAGCGAATTTGAAACGAGCGTAATAAATTCACTCTTAATGACTTAAGAGGGAGCTTTAACCTGACAGTCTGACGAGTGGACTTTTAGAAGGGGGTGGAGTCAGATACACACGGATCAAAATATTCCAACCATATTGTATATCTTTTTTTTTATCGGCTGCTCCCGTTTTAAGTTACTACAGTGGATTGTGATCTGTATCATTAATCAGGCCTAGTTTTACACCAGGTTCCCTTCCTGACAAAACCCTCCCTATTTAACCGGGCTTGGGACTGGCACTAAAATGGAAGAAATCCATGCAGATACAGGGAGAACATGCAAACTACACAGAAAGGACCTGGAACCCAGGATCTTCTTGCTGTGAATAATAAAAATGAAAGATTCAAATACATTTAAATCAGTTTTATAAATCACTAAGTAATATATTAAAAAGTATTGTTTTAGTACACCAAGAAAAAATCTAAGAACACACCATAGTTGCTTTAATGAAGTGTAAAATAAATAAATGTCAGGCCCATGGAAAGAGGTTTTTAAAAAGTGAATCGCTCCTGACTTTCATTTTTCTACAGATGAAATGGAGCCAAAGCGAATGGAGCAAGGAGGGAGTACAGAAGGGCTTAATTCAAACAGGCGACAGACAGGAAGTGAGTGGACGGGCAGTTCCTGGGACGGCGCTACATTCACAGAGCACCAGGAAGAGCAGAGCGCTGTGGCGTCGCAAAGGTAACAGTAAGGTCATTCAGAGCTCAGCTTCCTTCTTTACTGAGAACCGACAGGAACGGCACCTTTATGGGTCCAGATCACCTCCGCCGGTCCGAATAACCACATCCCGCGTATAACAGCTCATTATCATAGCTCAGATTTCAGAATAAAGAATTCACAGAGAGGTATGAGACGGGCCTCCTGCCTCGCTGATATCCGAGCCTTTATACTGGTTCTGCTGGGCTTGATCCTGAAAGGTCTTCAGCTTTTCGAGTGGGCTAATCTGTCCCAGTGAAGGAAGTTGAAGTCTGGGAGTCCAGAATTGCATGAATGAAAGATCAAACTTCAGAGAGTGAAGATCTGGTTCTGTATGAATCTCAGACTGATTTTATCTTGTTACGTTTATTGATGTTAGGTAAAACCTTATCTTCATCTGGGGTGTGGTGGGCCCACTGCCTGATAACCACAAAGCAAAAATACAAAATTAACCGAGTTCCCAACCTCTTTTATCCACTTATTCATCTATCTATTCACCCGTCTATTTACTCATCTGTTGATCAATCTATTTAGGTCACATTCACATGAGAAACCAGGCAGAAAAAATATTTCTGTGCTGGCAGTGCCATTGTTTCCTATACAGTGTGGCACCATGCACTTTAGCCATGTTGGGTTAGTTACATTCTCTCAAAGCAGCTTTACAGAATTTAGGACCAACAGACCAGAAACTCCTGTTGAGCAAGCCAAGGAAGACTATGGAAGGCAAAAACTCCCTAAAATACAGGGAGAAACCTTGAGAGGATTAAGAGACCCTTCCTTCTTGGATGGACTGGAAGATATTTGAAGTAAACATGATTTATACAACTCATCCAAACTCACTTTTCAAATAAACTTAACATTAGCAAACATGGGAGCAAATATCTCGAGCATCTATAGAACAAGCAAAAATTATATAACGAAATATTATTGTAAGTTCTGGACATTTTGGTGCAGACATGCCAGGGACCGTCTCATCGGTCAGGAGCAGCGTTGTCAGCACTGGAGTCTTTATCCTCAAGAGTGTAAGCAGGTGCTTTTAAAAATAGCATTTGCAAAAGGAAAACTTTGCAAAGACATCTGCCAGAGTGAAAATAATAATTTATGTATACTGTATAATGCACATTTAGAGCAAAAGTGGGAGCACTGGCACAAGACTGCCTGTTACTGAACTGACAAAAAACAGGAACTCTGTCAATCCTGCACAAGTTCTCTGGAGCAAAACCTTGCTCACTCATAAGCCCTTCTTGCAGCACAGAGCAGAATGCAGACCCACCATCTTCCCGGACTTTAATCAATCTAATTAGCAAGAACACGGGAGATCTTGGCTCAAATCTCCAGCAGAAACCTGGCACCCCTACAGTTTAGTCTGGTGCAACCAGAGCCGGCGAGCTTTCTGCTGCATGTTCAGTCCCAAAGTGGAGTTCTGGGTTATACCAACTGGGCTGTGGGTAAACCATGCCAATTCCTATCATGCTAACAGTGCGCTATGCTTTGCAGTTAACCCAGCAGCCGTTCAGAGCGGATCAACAGATGTACTGTGCAGAAACACGTGCAGTGGAGCCTGCTGAATAGGTTTCAGTATACAGTACGTGGTTAGATATACACCTGACACTGAGCTCTACATTTCTGGAGCATGGTCTGCTTTAAACCGCCCGAACATCTGGATAATAACAGTGTGATGCAGGACTCAAAATTCTCCTTTGTCAGCAGTATGCGAGTTCAAGCCCAGCTGTTTTTGAACCAACCAAAGTATAAAGTCACTTTAACCGATTCCATCATAGATTTGCAAGAAGCATCTTCATAGTTCCTCATCATGTCATATTCTTCTTCTTATATTGGCTGCTCCCGTTAGCATCATCATCTTGTTTTTATGTGGACAACTCATTGCATCCATTAAACCAGACTGCATGTTTGATTGGCTGTAGAAGGATACCGGAGACACGGGGAGAACATGCAAACCACACAGAAAGGACTCAGAACCTTTTTGCTGTGAGGTGACAGTGCTACTAGTTCTGCCCTGTCATCATCATATGTGTATACCTGACCATAGGTTTATTGGACATCCCATGTCAGAACTAGAGGCATTAATAAGACTTTAAGAACATGCTGGTTCCTCCTCTACTTCATCAAGTATCTTTGGCCATTTCTCTTTTTGGAAGCCTCTCAGATTCTTGTCCAGTCACTAGTAATCTCATGGCTGGACTACTGCAACTACCTTTTGGCAGGTGCTCTCATATCCATATCTTATTTTTCTTCTTTTACTAATCTAAACACTGCAACATCACCCCACTCCTGCATTCTCTTCACTGCACTGACGTTTTACCAACTTTTACCACTAGTCTGGCTCCACATCTTTCCCAGTTATGAGGAAACCAAATATGAACAACAGCCAATCATTGATCATCCCGCCGACCAGCCCAGCTCTGATGAGCTAACGTGTTTCACTGCTGCACCACCTGAGCCATTTATTTTAATTTATTTCAATATTCATTGCAATGAAGATAATTACAAAAGCCGATTCCATTTTTAACCCTTTGACTTCTATCACTCCTGTCAGTTGTTATTCTCTGATCAGGAATCAGTCTGTATATGCCCCGGAACTACAGAACGTGTACCAACGCAGGAGGTCAGGCCAGCTCGCATGGTGTCCGTGCATTCCGGGCTCGGACTGGAAAAACAGAGACGTAAGTCACAGCAGGGCCTCTTATTATAAACAGGTGTCAGCCAAGCAATAAAAAATGACAACATAATTCGGGCTGGAGACGCTTTGTCAGAGTGGATTAACACGTCGTCAGAGGCAATTTATTTTTACTGTGTCTACGTACGCTGGTTCGGGGCGGCGTCTGCAAAATACAGCAGCCGTGCATGAGAAAGGCATCCTTGTGCTGGAGGTGAATCTAGTTCCAGATGTGTGTTTGAGAAAGCGAGTGTTTGCTTGCTTTCACTTTCCCAGAACTACTGTCTGTGTGTTTACATCAGCTACGTCAGTTCAATTACCATGAAACAATGACACAACAGAGCCGTTTTCAATTCTCCTTCCAAGGCACTGTAATCAATTTACATAACATCAGGATTTTTACATGGTTGTCTCGGAAATTAGTTCTCAATCATTTATTTCTCTTTACATCCCAAATGTTTTTTTTTTTTTTTACTTTTCTTTTTGTGGGACCCCCTTGACATGGGTTATGATATAATCCTTATGATTTATTTTGTCTTAATAATAATTATTATTACTATTATTATTCTTTTAAACATTCTACTACGTCTATTACTAATAATCATAATAATCACAATAACAATAATGAAACAATAATAATAATAATAATAATAATGAAACTACACTAAAAGGATGTGTGTCGATAATTGTGCAGATATTAGCAGATGTTGGTGCCGAGATGAAGCCGTCTTATCTTTTTTGGAGCATCTGTTTACAGTGACGCCCCGCTCCCTCCGTCTGCTTCTTATAAAGAAAATCAAACAGTGAAAGCAGCTTGAACTAAACAGCACCTGTTTCCTGCACTTCCACTCCACACGCCGTCCTCACTCTTCAAAGAGACATCATATGGGCCAGAGACAGGGGAGACGACCCGTACCTCCACACCCTGCCCAAAATACGAGCCTAACTGCTACTGCGCCCAACCCTTCCACCCCCTCATCCAACCAACACAAGATGGGTGGGTTATATTACATGGGGACACATGGCTTATATTATCTTATTATCTACATAGCCGAACTCAGGTCTTTAAATGACACAAACTATATGGCCAGACAGATGTGGGCAATCATAATAATTATTGAGTGCAGGTGTTTATAATGTTTTCTAAAACAATTACATACGGTGAAACGTTTTGACTTTTTTTTGTATAGCATCAATGCTGGACCTCAGAGATGCTCTCACCTCATGGACAGAATTTCCTACAGACACAAATTTGCACAAAAAATAATACGCTGACATTTGTAAAACACTAAACTTATTTCCATGGATTTGGAATAACATGATAGGACTTTATTAATTTCCATGGGGAAATTGGCGTTGGCTAGTTAACTAATTCATATGTGTTTTTCATAATGTATTTATAACATTTAAAGTTTAAATGTTTTTTTTTCTTTCCTTGTTCTGGAGACTATCCGAACTTTTAATGAGCACAAGGCACACAGTAACACCCTGTGACAAACATGCACAGACGCGCACGAACCTATAAAAAAAATCACTTGTTCACGTGATCCTGAGAGATCTCCCTATCTGTGATTTGAACCCAGCACCAACTTAGCCATTGTGCCATGATTTGCATCTGTATATTGGGGAGCATTTTGATTATATCTGAATAAAACTGGAATCGCTGTAGTCCGAAAAAACACTACAAGGTCCAGAAGCCACAGCGCTCATCAGCTGTAATTCGTCACACCTGCATTCGGCTCTATTTAGAAGAACCGAATCGTCGCCGCGACGCTGAGTTGTTTGACTTAACTGGTAAGGTAGACGGCTAAAAA
The DNA here is from genome assembly GCA_034509105.1 of Microcambeva barbata. Lineage (NCBI taxonomy): Eukaryota > Metazoa > Chordata > Actinopteri > Siluriformes > Trichomycteridae > Microcambeva > Microcambeva barbata. Next base: position 19,098,332 of record JAYDZF010000032.1, on the reverse strand, counting down.
AAAGTGTTAATTTTAAAAAGAATATTTTTAATCAATATATTTCCATTTATGTAACCAGTTTGTCGCACCGGTGCGTTTTCTTTTTAATTATGCTTTCCTTTACCTGTAATGTATTTAAATGTATTTAGTAGCGAATCGATTCTTCACTCGATTCGTCTCTCCTTCACAGATCAACCCCTATTTTGACTTTGTTTTAAAAAGGGAACTTTAAATTGAGCCCTACCAGCTGATCCGCCATTAAGAATTAACCATTTCAAGATTTATTTTGATAGCAGTAGGGTGTAATTAACATTATTTTGCAAACCTGTGTGTGTAGTATGTTTGGCAAAGCTCACATTTTTCACAACACAGCCTTCCCATTGCCTTGTTTAGAGAAGCGGTCGTTTTAAAAGATTCAGACATTTTTACTACTGATGGTTATATGCAAAATGTATTTGTCTTACCATGACTTTCATCATTAAATGAAGTTCGTGTCAAAGTGCTGGCAAACGTTCTCATGCCTAACTTTCCACCCTGAAGAGGGTATGGGGCTGTGAAAAGGCATGATAAGGTTGAGTAAAACACAGATGCAGGAAGTGAGAGGGTATCTGTGATTCCTGTTCGGTCTGTCCATCCCCCCCTGCTGCTGAGACGTGGTGTTCATTAATAACAACAGTGGGATTGGGGCCTGAGTTGTGGCGGAGTGGTCAGGTGTTTTGAGATGATCATGTGGGACATTGTTTGGGAATGACCCATGTGTTTGGACAGATTAGTCCGATTCACAGAGTGGGGTGTTTTATATGATGATGCTTCCCTGTTGTGTTAATGATATAACAACACATGACCGGGCATGGAGAGCTTCGGGACATTGTGGGAAAGTTTCATGAGTGGATATTAAGTTCTAAACCTCATAGTGATGCTCTCGAGGAAGTGTTCAGATTTGTGTTTGTGACATTGTGATTCACTTGGTACTGAAACACTCACCCATTCAAATAATTGAATTTAGGTGTTCCTATTACATTTGTGGCCACATGTGCACAAAACCAACCACCTATGCATGCAGACTGCTTACAACACATTTTACATTTTCGGTATTTAGCAGACACTTTCATCCAAAGTGACTTGGTTATAGTTTACAGTCTGAGTAATTGACGGTTAAGGCAACCTGGTGGTGGTGGGGTTTTTAATCAGTGATCTTTTGATGACTAGTCCTGTATGATAACACTAGACTACTGCTTGCCCCTTTGTACATTTGTAAATTATGTAATTTGAGTGGTACCATGATAGTTCGATCATGAAATTTCCTAGCTAGTAGATAATCCACAGTAAACTGGCCGTGGTTTTAAAACAAAGTGGAAGTGATTGGGAATGACTCCATGATTCATGTGGTCTTCAGATTAGCTCAAGAACAGTGAGTAGTGTGCTACATGGAATGTGTTTCCAAGCCTTACATCACCAAGTGTAATGCAGTGGAAATCTGATGGACGTGGTTGGGTGTGGTGGTTGCCTGGAGAACAGTACTACATTGTGCCAATGTAAAGTTTGGTGGTAGTGAAGTTGTGTTTGGTTGTCTTTTGAGAGTCCGGTGAAATTAACTAAAAACTTGCTGGCCTGTACAAAGTCTTGATCTCAACTCGATTAAACACCCAACACCCTTGGAATAAAGGAATGTGGCGCTTTGTCATCCCTCATCATGGTAAAAATAAATCCCATAAACACACTTGAAAACTTTTGTGAAAAGTCGGAGTATAGCCAACGTCATATAAAAGCCTATTGATTAAGAATGTCACTCAGGTTTCTGTGTGTGTAAAGGCAAATGAATGAATACTCTTGGCAATATAGTGAATGGACATCTGTATTACATCTGCCGCCCAAGACATTGCCAATCATATCTGTACAAAGAATACAGAATACTTGAAAAATAGAAAAGACATTAAAAGTGGGATGTGTGGTTCAGACTGACTGTGGTACCACATAAAATACAGGAGCAGACAGAAGGGAAAGGAAATCAGGTTTCTTCTGACTAAACCCTATTTTTATCCAGGCTTGGGATCAGAACTGAGAGAGCACTTACAAGTGCATTTCCTAGTCGTTAGGCTGCTTTGGCTTACACTGCGCCTCCTGGTGGTGCAGGAGCACTAGAGATCGGTTTGTTTTAATAAGGGAAAGTGAACTTTTGAGCAGGGTTATGATAACCTGGATGAACCTAGGGTAAAAAAAAATATTAAGGTGGGTGCAGCCCTTTACGTTAAGTTGCTGTCAATTGAGTTTCGGATATTATCTGCTAAATCTTGTGAGATTTTGTTTCTGGTATTTTGGTGTTCTCTCTGTCTCTCTCCCATCCTCTCTCAAATACAAACACACACCAGAAGCCTAATAAAGCACCAGTTTAAACCAGACTTGGTTACCTTCCTGCTGTCACTCACTCGCCACTGACCCCCATCTCAGTCCTGTTCCCACAGACCTCTCACTCTTTCTCTGTTTCCCACACAGACAAAATTACTCCCTCACATGGACCTACAAGATAAAATCTATCGTCTGCTGATCGTTACACTGATCAGTACACTGATCACTACCTACCAGCCAGCACTGGCAAAGGCATTAGCACTAACTTAGGGTTCCTTAGGGTTCCCTAGTACCATGTACAGTCTTACTTTTTCTGGATTAGAAATTTATTTTTGTATTTATAGGCCTGGTTGTATTTATTGTACTGTTGTTGATCTGCACTGTGTGTATTGTATAGTCTTCAACTTTCCATTCTATGTTGCACCCTGGTCCTGGAGGAATGCCGTAGCCATTAGTCGTGAATGAATTATAAAAAAATCGTATAGTGTAGCTGTCCTCTGGGTGCCGGACAGATTATTAGGACGAGGATAAATGTAAGTACAAGTGTTTAATCAGGATTTAGGACTTTGTGGTAGGTTGCTAATTCTTTGGGCTGTCGCTGCTTTATCCACCTTTCTACAACTTGCTACAATCTACTGAACAGATGATTGAG
>JAYDZF010000032.1:18502665-18514155 GCA_034509105.1 Microcambeva barbata | reverse complement strand
ACTTAACACTCATTATTATCAGTGACAAACTCACCAAAGTGTACACTGTAAACAGAGAAACTGTACATGATGTTGCCATGTAAGCAGCATAGCATACAATCTACAGTAATTTCATTAGACTAATAATCCCCAAACAAGAACTGAGAGAACACTGACAACTGCCCCTCCCAATGTCTAGAATGTATTAAGTGTTTCAAAATGTTAATTCATTCATAAAGTCATTTATTATTTCTATTTTTAAGCGCTTACTCCCATTTTCTCTGGATTTACAAAGTCAGTTTATTTCCTGTTGTGGGGGGATCCCTAATTGAAATTGAGGTATATGTATTGCTGCTCACTCCTCCTCCAACCCACACACAGCCCTTAATGGAAGCATTTTTTTACCCCTGCATACTGCAAAGGTGCCTCTCTATCTGCGTTTGAAGACCCCACCCACAAACAGTCTGGCTGTCCTGCCCTGCTGGATGGCGCAATGCCAATCTATTCCAGCACCATCAGAATAGCTTCACTATATTTTCCTGTAGGTGATTTAGCCAAACACATTACAAGAATGTACACAGGACAGCAGTTGTCACATTGAATTTTGACCTCTGTGTTAAATATTGATTCTCTAATCAGTTAGAAACCAAATAACGTACCCAAAGACACTTTCCCTGTCTTACCTGTCTGCTGACTCCTGCTGTTCTCACTGAATCGTAGTGTCATGCCATTGCTTCCAGCTGTCAGCCCTCCATTTTTCTTAAGTGAGTTGGTCCGCGTTGGTATTGGCACAAACGTAGGGTCCAGGTCCAGGATTAGCTGGTTAAGCTGGTCGATGGAGTTATCGATGTCAACTGTGAGCGAGTTAAATTCCTCGTCATGACTCTTCTCACCCTCTCGGTTCGGTGAGACCTTTAGGCTCGTCGTGGTGTGGATTTGATCGCTGACGCTCACTTTAGGCGAAACCTCCTGCTTGTTGATTTGGAATCTCTCCTCCACTCCACTTTCCTCAGGCAGGTAGGAGTAATGAGGAGCCGCTACCATTTGCTGCTGCCGGACCCAGGTCTGGGTGGAGTAGCTGCCCTGTTGGAACTGCTGCACTCTGGGCGCTGTGTTAGCAGTGGTCGTGACGGGAGTGGAAACGGTTCTCCTGGCTAAGCAGTTTCTCCGGGCCTCTGCGTACGCTCGTTCATACTCCTCCATGGCCACTGAGCCATGATGTGAGGCATCCTCGGCAACTCCAGGGCTGCAGAAGCCGTCTGAGAGCAGTGAGTTTTGGCTGCTCTTGTGATATGATGATGAGAGAGTTCCTAGACTGTCCAGGCTGCGCAGGTCATGACCCGACATTAGGACTTCATCATCCAGAATGTCTGTCTCACGCTCTTTAGGCCGGGAAGTTCCGTTAATATGCACCTGTACGGGGTGATGGTGGACTCCCTGAGAACTTGCGGTTGACTCCATGCAGTCTCCTGCAGGCGGCTCATCGAGCCCGATGCCGCTCAGCAGACGATTTAAATCGGCTTTTTCCTGTTCACTGGGACCTGTGGATCTGCTGCCTGTAGTGGGGCAGCGCTCATTCCAAAGGGAAGCACTCGAGAGTCCTGAGTCGCTGCTGGCCGACAAGGCGTGGTCACTGTGCTCTGGGCTGGAGGTGACTGATGTGGTGCGAATGGACCGGCTGTGGAGGACCGTGCTGGCCTGGCTTTGTTTAGGGGAGAATTTATCCAGAGTTGCAATCTGGGGCTGCAAGGTTGGAGCTGAGGGAGAAAAGAAACGTAGCTCTTCAAAAGATCAGCTAAATAACATGTTAATAAACAGACACATCGCAAATTTTCCATTTGCCACGAAAATATAAGGTAACATTGGTGCAATTAATGGGTTCTCTGACACCCCACGTTTTGCTTTATTTAGGGTACCACAGATAGCTGTTGAATAACAGTACCAACACCTCGACTAACTAGGAGGTAATGTTCTTGTTACCTTAGGTGTCATTTTCCATTTGCCAAGAAACTATAGGGCAATAATGGTGCAATTAATTGGTGCTCTGAAACACCACATAACGCTTTATTTAGGGTACCACAGATAGTTGTGTAATAATGTCACCTAAGGTTAACAGGCAAGAAAGTAGCTAATGAAGTTACATACATTTAAGAAGAATTTGTTCTGTATAAATAAAAAGACTACAACAAAAAACATATCAGGAACCTGAAAAAAAACCTGCAGTGTGATCTGCTGGATGCTATATTAGGACTAGGGATGTAATGATACACTCTACGCAAAATGAAATTCATGAGACTGGGTTACAATACAAAATGACTTAGATTTTTTTTTAAAGCATTTATTTAACAAATCACTGTATTTGAAGTTTTTTATTCATCTAGAATGTAATTTTATTTCTGATTTTGGTACAAGCTATGCAAAATCATTTGAAATTGAGTCGTTTTGGCTGGAAATATATGTAGCATATAGCACCAGTGATTTCAAACAGACAAGTAGTATTTGTAGATTTATTTTCCATGTCAAATATATTTCAATTAAATCAATCATTTGCTGTCTTGTTTTTCATCGTTACATCCCTAAGTAGGACAACCATAATTTTGCCCAAGCAATACTTCAATACTTCAACATATTTTACATGAAAAATATAACTTCCCATTAAAAATGCCTCAAATATACACGTGAATACATTGAATAGAAATTGTGACCTATATAAAATAAATACTATGATCACTAAACATTGTTTATACACAATAGTAACCAGTCAAACAAACCAACCGTTTTGTCCAAGATTTCAACACAAAAGTAAATATGCTAAAGTGAATCATTTAAATAAATCCATTTCAACTCTGAGATTACTCTGTGAGATTACTCTGCACACATGCAGCACCACGTAGGTAGTTAATCAAAAACCCAAAACTCTCCCACATTTAACCTAAGAGTTTCACAGTCATGTGATCTACAGCCCAGTTTCCTGGAAGCCCTTTCAGACACAGAAATTCGACGTGCTAAAAGACAGGAACACATAAAACGTTGACTCATATCCACCTCCTACAAGCATGCTAACACAAGTAAGCGTATACGTTACCCTTGCTGGCCCAGCCATACAGCCTGTGTGAGAGAAACATTGACCCTGTGTGTGTTAAGCCTGCCAACCACCGGCCGAATGAAGGACCTAAGCTTAGAGCTCCAAATATCAGGCTAGACTGCCCATTCACACCTCACACCTCTGATCGTTCACACAGTCAATCATTCACCCAATCACCTATACATTTAAACATACATACATGCACAAATCCAGGTGTCTCCAGTCCTCAAAGTCTCAAACCAAAAGTAAAATGCATGATTATTCTTCTACTTAAAAAAAAAACTAAGGAACTCAAGAACATTGCTACTTCTCTCTACCTTCTCTGCTTTCCTACCTTTTATTTTTCTTTTCCTCTACCCCCTCCCACATTCCTCAGTTTCACCACCCCTCTGAGGGGGAACAATCCGTGTTCCTTACCTCCTCCTTCCTTTAGCTCAGCATGGGATTCACAAAACTCTTCCTTCACTTCCCATGCAGAATGAAAGTACAGAACTGAATGTGCTGTAAATGATTCCTACACTACAGAAGAACAGCTCTTGCCATGTTTCTGCAGCTTATGATCTGTGCTGAGCTGCTTCACGTGTTGTAACCAGGAAGGTGTGTGTGCGCGCATGTGTGTGTTCTTGTGTTTGTACTCGACACAAGGACAGAGGGCATGGTGAGGATTCCAAATATGGAAAGGGAAATGTAAACAAGGAGGTCGGGCTTAATTGAAAAGCTTGGAAAAAAATTGAGAGAGAGAGAGAGAGAGAGAGAGAGATACTAATGGCACTGGGCTGCTTATAAAACATTTGGGGAGCACAGCTATCAGACCATATTTGAGTCTGAGCAGTAGCAAAACTGAGCATGTCTGGGGAAGCATGTATGTAAAATTTCTTAACTGTTGCTCCAACAGCGACTCCTACTGGCACCAGCTAAATAGAAGATTACAGAGAGCACCTTTTTTCGAGCAACCCACATTTTGTTCATAATTTTTGCTGTGACCCTGAAAAATACATCAGGTCTAACAAGTTTACAGAATGTGGTTGAGATGTCATTATTTAATTTATTATTATCATGTTCAGGTTGCAGTGGACATTCATAAATGTTGCTGCATTACTGTAACAAACCATAACCAACCCTAAATCTAAGCTCCAACCTATCTTGGTCTTAGGTGTAGCCAATCTGTTCAAAAAGACTCATGACATGACTTTTAGAGTTGTTAAATGGAGAGATGAATTGATTGGTTGAATTGATGGAGAAACAGATGTGTGGATGGATGAATTGATGGACATATGGATGGGTGGAAAGGCAAAATCATGGCTGGGTGGATGGGTGGGTGGATGTATGTATAAACTGTAAAAGAAAATAGATGGATTGATGAATGGGTGGATAAATGGATGGATGGGTATATTAATATTTGTTTGGATAAACTGATGGATTAATAGAGGGGTGGATAGATGGAAGGGTGGATTTACATATTGATGGTTGGATGTATTGATTGGTCTTAAAGAAAGGTCAGATTACATTAGAATAAAAATAGTAGCATCATTGGTTTGTCTTAATGATACTTGTACTGTGTTAAAATTACTGCAGGTCTTATTATTATTATTATTATTATTATTATTATTATTATTATTATTATTATATTTTAAACAGTAATTCTTGTAAAATGCTGCAGCACTGTCATTCACTGACATTAAATGATGCTCTCAAATTAGTAACATGGTGTAATATGTTACCAGAGCAAATTACTGATGTAGAATTACAATAATTTCTTAACAGCATTACCAGTAATTAAATTTGAAACAAACAAGTCTATTTGGATAAAATATTGCTAGACAGAAAAGATCCTAGCGCATCGAGGAGAAGAGATAACTCTTTATCAGAAGATACAGACCGCATTCCTTTGAGAAACTAAACACCACACTGAATGAACAGAGCTTTTTAATTAGAAGCGCCATGCCTTCTAGTTAAGCCGCTTTTATATGAAACTCAAGCCGTGTTCTCCAGTGTTACAAAATTACACGCCTGCTGCTGTCAACACACACACTGCTGTTATAAAAACAGATGTGCATGGAACCAAAATTACTGCCTTTATACAAACTGTCTCAGCTAGTTTACTACTGATAAATAAGGGCATGTATGATCGACTGTGTAAGATTCATCCGGTTAGATTAGATTTACTATTATTAATACTATTAAAACCATTCCAGCCACTACACCGGCCAATGTATAATGGCGGTTATTACTACTGCTTCTGCTGCTATGACTACCAACACTACTGCTGCTAGTACCACCACGACCACTGCTACTAGAATTACTTCATATGCTATTACTTCCTCTTCTGCATGATGATTAATTCTCATGAATGTGAGTCTAATTCTTCACTAGACTTCAAAAGTGCTCAACACAAAATATACTTTGTTCCTTTGTTCAATTGTTTTATTCCTTCAAAAATAAGAACGCATGGTGGAGTAAATAGAGACGAGAACAAGTTTAAGGAATGACAGAGCTAGCTCATGGTGAAGAGATGTTGAATTTTTTCTGAGCATTCTCAAACATTGTGTTTACATGTGAAAAAAGAGCTAAAACTGCCACAGAATTTCAGCATCTTTAAAGAGCCTTTCATAACAGCAGTCTGGTTTTGATTTTGCTCTTTATGAAAGCCCTGTTTTATTGAGGAAGCCACCCTGCTTTCAAAACCCACTGAAACGAGTTTCACTTTTAGCATTGCTCATAATTCAAAGCACCACCCGAGGTAGAGTCACGACTGAATTCGGTGGGCAGGGAGACACCCACAGCCTTTTGGAAGCGTCTCTGTGTATATTTGTCTATTTTCAGATGCCTGTGAATTCCGTGGCAGACTGGTGAGGTTTGCCATAGCGGCCACTGCAGGAGAAGAAATACTCTGGTGTGTTACCGCAGCGGTGAGGAGGCTGTGTGGGTGGGGGAGCGCCTGCTTTTTGAGTCTGGTTGTTTGGTACGATACAAGCATGCACAGGCCGAAGGATGGAATGAGTGAGATAATAAAAAGAGAAAAATAAAGTTAGACAAAGATAGTGTGTGTGTGTGGGTGAAAGACTCTCTCTCTCTTTACCTCACACACACTGAGAGATTTTAAAAACAAGAAAACAACATGTCAAGACAACTTCCCAGAAACATCTATATGAAATCTCTTCAGTTTCCTTTTGTTTACGTAATATGCAAAAAATAAAAAATACATTTAAAAGCTTATTTTTCTTTTCAGCCTGTGAGCTAATGGCAACATAAAAGTTGATGTATTAAAGCATTTATAAGACACTTTATCTAAGGCAACAGTGGCAGTACATTGTTTAAAGGCATTGCGGTGGCAACCTGGCAATCCTTAACTAGTACCTTATTCTAAATCTAAAATCTAACTATGTCATGAGATACTCTTAACCATCCAAAACATGTATCACAGAGCAACATAGATTTCTTCCTGGTCCTTGCATACAGACCACTTTTCCATGTTATTTGCATTGGTGCAGTCAAACTAGCTCTATCTGGCACAGATACACTGACCAGGCATAGCATTATGAGCACTGATAGGTAAACATTTTATCCTCAAAGTTGACGTTGGAAGCCAGAAAAATGGGCGAGTGTAAGGATTGTGATGACTAGATGACTGGGCATCTCCAAACTGCAGCTCTTGTGAGGTGTTCCTGCTTTAAAGTGGTCAGTTTCTATCATAAGTGATTCAAAAGAGGCTGATCCATGGGGTCTGATCCAACAGACGAGGAAGATATTGCTAATATCTGATATTCTAATAGAATGGAATCAGAATACACAGTGGATGTGTTGGGACCAACACAATATTAGTTAGTTGGTCATAATGTTATGCCTGATATGTGTCAGTTATCGATTTGTTATCCATATACCCTAATGACAAACATATAATACATGAAAACATATATATGAGGGTTTTTTAACTATATATTGATCACGATGATATAGCATTTATAAAAAATATATATGATCAAAATAATCAGTTTATGGGTGTGTTTTTGACCAAAACGAACAGTGATGTTTTATTAAATTCTAATTCTTCTCGTAAGTTATAAAATAAAACAACACTGCTCCTAAACGTTTGGCTTAAAATGTAAGCATTTACATTAGGTGAGTTATTGAGTTTCCTCTATAAATCCATCCCCTTTGTATCTGAAGCTTATGAATAAATAAATAGATGTATATGAGAGGAAGATTTCACCCGCTAAAGTATTGCAATGTAAATATGTAAATTATTGTACTTTTTTTATCTGCACTCAAACTCGTTTTGGACTTATGTTATGTGTTGCTCCATGGTACTGGATGAATGTTTCTAGGTTCAATATGCATTTGTATATGGCTGAGTTAAACGTCTCTTGAATTCTCTATCGGATTCATTTGTTTAGTCAAAAATGGACATTTCTCTGTGATGTCTCCAGTAACATTGGTTAGCCTAGTGCTGTCACAGTAATGTAAGTCGCTTTAGATAAAAGCGTCTGCAAAAGTAGAAAATGTCAATGTTATCCACATTAAATCTCCTTCCAGATATTAGCAATTATCCTGACCTGAAGAGCAATTTGGGAACAGTTTTGCTGTTATAAAACAGAATGGAAAGTATTTGGTAACAGACTCAAGTGAGCCCTTTTCCATTGGAAGAGTTGGAAGAGAAATGTTTGTCTATGTGTGTCAGATTCCTTAGTATAGTTCATAACCTTATTCATAACTAGATTGTTAAAGTAATTATGAACACTTACATGAATAGTTTTGAACCGACCACAGTACTTCCACACAATACTGCGGCATTTCATTAATTGGCTACCTGTCGCAGCTCATATTAAATAAAAAAGACATTTGATTAAACACTATTTAAATAATGACTGTTTTTTAGTAAATAATGTCGTTTAAATCACAAGCATCAACCCTCTGTTGTATAGTTTAGTCACAGCATTCTCCAAGTAATGGAATGAACTTTCCCAGGCTGTGCAAACATCTGGGTGTACATCACCATCTACACACCTTGCTCAATTCATTAAACATTTGTAATCCAGACTCCTAATAAAGTTGCAGTTGAAGTGTTTAATAAAGAGTATACTTCTAACTTTGAACAAATTGTTGTTATTTTTTTAGCATGTTCACAATGCTATGAATAAATATATTAAACTGTAAAGGAAATGCAAAGTTAGGTTAGGAAATTTTAACTCATTAATATTAAGTTAATTGAGAAATGTATGGTTGCCATGCACTTGCAAAGAAAAACAGCCAAGCATGGGAAAGTTCATCCATATATACAGCAGTTACAGACTAGCATTTCTACAGGTGGGAGCTGCTTGGTTATATGCAGGGGTTTTACAATGCAATGCATATTTAAAAAAGCAATTTTAAGGCATTTAAACAGCCAGTTATAGTCTCTTACACCTTCGAAGTTCAATCACGTTACCTTCCCCATTGCAGATGTCCTGGTATGAGTCCCACCGGGTGAGGGAGTCTGTAGAGCTATAATCTATGGAAACATCTGCACCATTCTGCCAGAGTTCAGCTCCTAAAAAGCAATACAGATTCCTTTAAAATGACTTAACAGGTAAACATAAAGTTCACATCACCTTAGAGACCATAACTCTGCCAGTTCAGGATTGAGGCTGACGGGACCCAGCTGTTGTGTGTTACACTACTTGCTGAGTCACCTCAAAATGCAAGTACCTAAAAATCTATTTAGAATTGTGTAATATGCAATGTATTCAATGTAATGCTCAAAAAGGATCAATTAGACTTAAAGCCATTACAATGTAACATTCATCTTTTTAAATTTCCATTTTACAAATGAAAATACAATCCATATTCAAATCAGGAAGAAAAGATATTAAAAATGACAATGCGATCAAGGTATGTAAAAAATGTGGATGGAAACCAAAATTGATGTCCAAAATGTTGTAATTACAAGGGGTTATTCAAAATGTTTCCACAGTTATTAAACTCTATTAAGCTTTTCAAAAATGGCATCGCTTCTGTTGTGATGCTTATTACATCCTATACACTCCTTTAGCCATGTCCAACAGAAATTTTAAAGAACGAAAACAGTCCCCAGAAGTCTTTTCAAAGTTTTTGGACACCTAACCAAGAGTTTGCTGGAAATCTCCGTAGAAACAAAACAAAAACAGGTAAAAACAGAGTGACCTTTATGTTATCTTTAAAGCTCTAACAGCTGTCACTCTTCTGAGAAGGCTTCTTACAAAACTTTCACGTATGCCTCTTCAGTTCAAAGAGCGTTTGCATACTTGGGTGCTGATGTTGGTCAGTTTATGTTTCATTTAATTTCAAATCTGTTCAGTGAGGCTGATTTCAGGATTATTTCCCTCAGAAATGACTCACAAAACTAATCCTGAATGAACCACTACACTAATCAGTTCACACACATCCACGCTCTCTTTCAGACCTGGTGGCTGCTAGGACGAGGATGTGGAATCTGTCCTGCATAAACACACACTGTCATCCCCCTCCTACTGGGAACCTCTTGAAGGGGAAATGTGTGAAGTGTGTGCTGACAGGGCTGCAAAAGATCTCAGCAGGCCATGCTGCAGAACTCAGTAACAATGGAGCGGTATGTGTTTGAGCTGAAGGTTATGCCAGTGAATGGAACTAAATCAATAAAGCAATCATAATAAAACACAGTAGATGACTTAAATAATACCTTGGTTTCTCTCTGGACCTTCAGAAAACACCAGCTCCACTTTGCCATAATCCGGGAATCTTGGGTCTGAAATCCAAATCAGCTTTTCAGCAAATTAAATTGTTGTACTGTAGTTTGAAACACGTGATGTTTTCATAATCTAGATCAATAATACATCACCAAAAGTGTATTCATATCAAATGTACGTGTGATCCCTGATTGCAGTCGAGGTGGGTGTATTGACCTTTTTTTAATTATGCACTGAACAAGTGCCTCTCTGTCTGACAACCACAATCCTTACACAGCATTTGAAGACCCTACCCATATAGTCCAGTCATCCATGCAGGCACTGCCGACTATGCCCGATGGATACTCTCTTCTTATAGCAAGAAGGTCCTGAGTTTAATCTCCAGACAGAGCAGTTTGGGTCCTTTCTGGGTTGTGCTTGCATGTTGTCCCTTTGGCTGTGTGGCTTTCCTGTGGGTGTGTCTTCCCACAGTCCAAAGACATGCAGCCATTTTAGTTGAAGATAGTGAAATTGTTCTATAGGTACCTAGCCACAAGGATGCATAAACTAGCTTAGTATTGTCGGTCCCAAGCCCAGATTAATAAGGAGGGTTGTGTCTGGAAGGGCCTTCGGCATGAAAACTATGCTAAATCAATCATGCAGATCACAGTAAGAAGAAAAAAAAAATTAAACTTTAAGATAAAATGTGCTGTGTTGAAATGTGTGTGTGGACCTTTGTTGGCCTGTTCCATGTCTTCCTTTTCAAACATGAGGCTGTACCCCTGCACAGCACCCGTGTGAAACTGCAGTCTGAAGACAAGATCTCGCTGTGATGGATTGCTTTTATGGAAGCACTTTACCTGCACACAACACAAAGTGTAAAACATTCTAATACTGACTTAAAGCAAGAAAATGACAGCAATGCTTTATTGTACTCTTACTGTCAGAGTATAAACCAGTTAAATCAATGTTCTGAGTAGAATTAACTGCCACATGTTAATCTTTAGTGAATCAGGTTAATTATTATACCATTATGTCTCCTTTCAGTAGCTGGGCCGGCTCCAGGGCTATGCACACTTTGTGTCTGTGACCGGGTCCAATATTACTACAGAGACACCACACAGAGACATCAAACATAACCACCAACCAGAACAGCATAAATAACAGCAGTAAACCTATGCAATATGAAAGGAATCACTCTGAATTAGAAAGAGTTAATACAGTTGAAATGTTTAGCATTTATGTTTGCATTTACCTGGGCTAAAACTCAGAAGGCTGAGGAACCAAACAGTGCTATCACAAAGCTTCACTGTTGAATCCTTAAGAAAAAGCCAGTGGCTTACGTTGTAGTCTGTGTACTAGTCACTTTCAATGATATGTTCATCTGCCAAATGTGTAATTGCAAATAAGTTGAGGCTTTCTGTGAAAATGTTCGTGGTGTCTGAGCTTAATCAATGATCTACTGAAATACAATTAGTTTCAAGAGCAGTTTAGATCGTCATGCTAGCTGAAAATCTTTAAATATTGGTATATGTGTATATATTCCTATCACATTACTTTCTTTTTTCTATGTTACAATTTGGCTAATCTTCTAAGTAAGGAAAGGAAATTTAAAAAATGATTAACTCACTAAACTCCAGAGGCATAAACAGCTTGCATTCCCTGGTACACCTTTATATATGGGCGACAAACTGCAAAACATAAAGTAATATGGGTTCATTAGCTAATTACAAATACTTTTTCTTAATATAATTTAATATTATGTTC
>JAYDZF010000032.1:17797759-17808402 GCA_034509105.1 Microcambeva barbata | reverse complement strand
CCACAAATTCTTACACTTTCTCCAAGCCAAATAGAACTGCGTTACTCCATTTCACTGGCAGTGTTGCTACAACAATAGCAAAGAACATTGTGGTTTGTGTGAACCTTGGGCAGCACATAGCAGGATTAGCCAGTAGGCTTTGTCTGATGGAGGGTTCTGAACCTACTGTTAATCAGCATATGAGTTTACAGCTAAGACTGAGGGGGGTGACAGAGAGAGAGACTGACACTAACTGTTATTTTTAAATGTAGAGAAGTATTCATTATAATGTAAAGACTCAATCAAATATGATATTCTGGACACAGCTGCTATTTAAAACTATTTAAACTAGATATTTCAGAGCAGTCATATTTCATGTCATAAGAGCACATGTTTCGACTGAAACAGTGAGCGGGACTGTCGATGAGCACAACACCAAATACAGAGGGTCAGCTTACTAAGCCTGTTGGATACTGGGACTTATATTTAGAGGCGTAACTATCATGTATACGCTAGTAAAAATGGATTGGGTCATCTTAAATAAGATTGCTACTGACCTCCTTGCTGCATTGTAGATGGAAGAACATTCTCTCCAGCAGACAGGGATACAAAGAAAGCAAACGGTATTATCCACAAGCAAATTGTGAAGTATGCCAGAACCTGAAAAAAAGATTGGGTGGCTTGGGTGACTTAAATTTTATAATTAAAATGAAGAAGTAATTATTTTAAAACATTTCACTGATGTCAAACACAGTCACAAGAATGAATGATAAAGTATAAAGATGCAAATAAAGACACCCAATCGAATGTTTGATTTCAGCATTCAATTGATAATGTGTATAAAATAAATTGCATTAAATAAGTTATACATGTTCAACATTTGTTGTAACAGTTCTCTTAAGTTCTGATTTAACATCCTTCCTTCGCCTGAGAAATGCTCTGTTGCTTCAATGAGCACAAATTCCCACATACAGACTCTGGTGAAAAGTCTTCGCAAAAATGTGGAGATAGTGGAGGATGTAACTGAGCTAAAAATGTGTATAGTATTAATGCCCCAGATTTTGAATTAGGTTGTTTAAAAAGAACATGATCCAGGCGTTGTGTGTCACTATTATTTTTAAGCATGTTTGGTTCACACTTACCTCTGAAAACGGATAGTACTCCTGTGCAAAGTACTGGAAAGCCATATAATGATTTATCACCACCAATACTGTGATGTAGAAAGAAGAGAACAGACATAAAACTCATATACAATGCTTTGTATTGCAATGTTATTAAAAGCTCAATTTACCAAACACAGAAGAACCCATACTTACTACAAGAAAGGATGAAATTGGGTGAGCTGAGCATGATGTAGGGAAAAGTCTGTAGCAGGCCAAAGTACACCAGGTTAGTGAAGAGGCCAATTCCAATCATGAATATGGGAAAACCCTCAAACATGTACAGCCCCACTAACACCACTGTGGAGATCTGAGAAGAGAAGCTCTGATCGTTATGTTCAACATAGAGTTAAAATATATGGATCAACAGAACAAATACATTTCAAATCCAGACAATCAAATATCTAATCATGTGTTATGCAAAGTCACACCGGAAGTAAACCATCAATTGTATTGTCAAGTGAGCCAAAATACTTCAGCCCTGAGTTCTTACCAGTATCACATATTTTATTATTCGACTGGTGGCGACTGTATATTCCTCTATCAACTCTGCCAGGTAGTACAATCCTGCAGCTGCACACACATGCAATAAAACACACTTAGACATGACCACTGCTCCACTCAAGTGCTGCACTGATTAGTGCAAAAAATAATAATTTACATATGATTATACACAGATGAATACATATATAAAACCAATACCTGGGCGCTGGCACATCGATGCAAAATATTTGGAATATTTTGGAATTGCAAATTTTTCTATTAAGTTGTTCTTATGACAAATATTTGATGATAACGTTATATAATTATTCATAATTAAGTTGGCATTATAGTATTGGAGGAAAGTGTGGCAGAGGGACATGTGAAAAACACGTTTCCAAATGAGCATGATTGCTGCATTACTTTTCCAAACATGTATTTAATAAAGTTTACATGTTTTATCCCGCGTTCATTAAGTTAAGAAAACTACTTAGATCTTTTTTGTGGTACGTGTATTAGTTAATCGTAAAATCTATCAGGAACTTTGCATGGCTATAACATTAACTCGCTCCAGCCAAAAGGTGGAGCTAATGTGGGGAGACTGAATAAATATTTAGGTATGGCGAGTATGGAGGTGGAGATCGGATCTGACAGATCTGCCTACGTGGACAACAGCAGCACTTACACTGTTTTATTAAGAATTAATACTTAACTCTGTTCCACTTTATTGACAGAGTAGCTGAATGCAAACAGCAAACACTCACCAACCGTAAATTATATAGCCGAATAGTTGATCAAATAGATATAACAATCAAAAATAAATTCTGATAATAGATCAGGCTGTATTGCTTGCCTTGACTAAATAAAAGTGATCAGAACAAAGTGTTACAGAAAACACTTCAATATCAGTTATTGTACCCGAAGACGATCGACTTCAAATAAAACTCAACAAGCTAAACATGTATTAGCTTGCTAACTAAGCAGAACAATGACATCAACAGTAAAGGCAGAGGGATAATAATTTATATTAAAATATAACATCCAGCTTTATCAGTACAGCCAAAACATTAACGTGTAATCCACTAGTAGCGTCATCATAGTTTTACAGCAGCTTATTCAATCATAATAACTGCATCGTGTCCCAAATTACACTTGACTCACTACTCAATATACACTACGAAGTGATTTAAAGCCGTCTTAAACGCGTTAAACTACACGGTTGGACAATGTCCTGTTGTGATACAAAATCTTATATTATTAGTCCACCATGTCAAACACCAAGCTTTCACCATGACTTATAAAAATATCAAACCATCAATCTAGTGTCCAGTGCAGTGGACACAGTATGGTTTGAACGTACAGCTGCAGTAAACTAACAAGAGAGCTAATATACAGACTAAGACAGTTATTACTCCGCACGCTCCGTGCACTTTAGTAGATACATATTTTATGTGAAGTGAAACCTCACCATGATTCTGACAACACGTTATTTATAAAGCGACTATTAACATGCATCAATTCGCTGAGCTATTTGATTGCATGATTAGCTTCCTTGCTAACTAAGCAACAGTCTCATTAGCAACATCAAAAGCTACTTACCGATGGCGAGAGTAACGAAGCATATCTGTATTATCAAAGACACCCAACTGAGTAAATAAATGAACCACATCTTTAATTTAAAAAATCCGATACATATAAATACTGTAAACAAAACGGTGAAATGAAACAACAGCTCCTGTGATATAAAACTGAAGCGGACAAAGTTCAATCACCGCTTCCTCAGTCGTAGCACTAGCAGAGTGGATATCAAACTACAGCGACACCATGGTGTGGAGGAGACATCACACATGCTTATAGATTCATTTTCTGCTTTGTTACTGCTTTATCCGATCCGATCGCAGTGGGTCCGATTATTTGAACGGAAGGCAGGAGACACCTCAAACAGGTCACAGATACTGGAGATACTAAAACAATATACTTAAATATTCAAGGAAAGTAATATTACTTTATTATTTGACTTAAGTACGAGTAAAGTTACTAGTAATTTACTCAAGTGAAAGTGAAAAGTAACTCATTTAAACAGAACTCGTTAGTTTTAAATAATTAAAAAGCAATTTTTAATATGACAAATAAAAAAATCTAAAATTATTCCGTTGTGTACATACTGTGTATTGTGTTATCAGATTGGCTTCTGTACAGTTTATGACTTAAACTCACAGTAATCTGGCAACCATGTTCACAGCAGCTTTCGCCCCATACAATTTTAGTGTAATTTTTACTCAGTAACAAGCGAATTACAATTTTTAGTACAAAATACACCTACGTAAAAGTACAGGTTGTGAGATCCACTTTAAATATCACAAAAAACACACAGTGACATGGGTAAATATAATTAGTTACTTTCCACCTCTGGGTACAGTGTTGATTTTAGAAATATGTTGTTTTTATTAATTTTATTTGAAAAGTATTGTTTTACGTGCTTTGTCCTTTTTTGAAATTACAAATCTGCTGAAAACGAAAAATATTTTTAAAAGATCATATAACATATATTTTCTGAGAGGTGATAAGGAAATGTGAGATATACTCCTTACTAGCAAAACCACAAATATATATATATCTTATAAAAAGATACACACACATATACACCTTCCAATAAACTATGCATGCATATACACTTCACACACATACAGCCTGGGTAGTATAAAGCAATGGTTACACAGACAATGAAGGAATGAATGGATGATTTTACTTGACACATCACACGCAGATACACAGAGACATCAGACCTCTTACAGTTCCTGGTGAGAGATATAAATTCTTCATTGTGTTTGCTAGATAAAGGACTCTCTCTCTCTCTCTCGCTCTCTCTCTCTCTCTCTCTCTCTCTCTCTCAGGTGCAAAAACCCTTATAGAATAAATTGATGTTAAAAGTAGAAAGCCAAAAGCTATGACCGTGCAAATAATTTCCTCTCCACTTAAAATGCTTTTATCTAAGAATAGTAGTGTGGTGTGAAGAGAAAGCACACCTCTACCATCTTCTTGATGAATGAATAACCTCAAAAGCTTTTTAAAAACACTCACACAGAATACAAGACAGCAAGAGATGACACCTCTGAACAATAATGCATTCATGGAAAGCAAAGAATGTAGAGATTCGTATGTAGAATGTGTTTTATTTCCTTTCTGACTAATTTAAATGTTTCTTAGGTGTTCTTAAAGGGTTTCATAATAACAGCAGTTTTTGACACATTTCAGGTACTGAGAAATATTACAACAATAACTGACTGGCCTAAAAGTGCCATTAGACCTCTGTTCTCTATTCAGTGACAGAAAGTGTGATGACATGTATTATTAGTGGAAAATTCAAAGGAAGGTACAACGAATAGACAGTTCAAAAAGATCCTATAAGCCTGAGTTAGTTATATTAACTATAAGTTATATTAGTTATCAGTATAGAATATTTAAGTATAAAATAGAAGTATAAATAGTCTTGTTAGGAGTCACCACAGCAGATTGTAGTCCACATTCTTTATTTGGCATGGTTTTTACACCTGATGCCCTTCCTGATGTTCTCCTATTTATGCAGGCCTCCTGTAGGACCGGCCTCCGTAAGACCAGAGCATTCCCACTTTCTGATACATTTGGTGAAAAGCTTGTTGCAGGAGCTGTCGCAAGTGTATCTGAGGGTGTTAGATAGACAGAACACAATTAAAGAGTACAGTTAAAATGCTGGTATTTGTATCAAAAATGTTTACTTTTTTTACCCTGAGATTGCTGAGTTGCCATGGTCCCCGTATCATCACCAATAGCCCGTCTTCTTCTCTGCAAGACCATTAGAAGCTCTGCTTCCCCTATATTACGACTAATTCTCTTACGGGACAAAAGCCTTCTGTGGTCTGGTTTCTTGATGGACCCCTGTAAAACAACATGAACACATTTATCACTAATAATAGACTGTACATTTGGAGAAATTGATGCTATTTAAACTCAACATATCTAAGTATAGCACATGGGTATTATGCTTTAGCTCATTTGAGCATGGGCACAGCGATCCTGATGATGTTTCTGCAAATTATGGAAATGAAATTTCATTTAGCATTTTTTGATGCAATGGAAAGTGGGTTACAAGTAACAATCATTTGCTAAAGTATTCAAGACAATTTACATCCAGTTATCACAGCAGCCTGATGGTTTCTCACATTTGTTTTTCAGGTCACATACATGTATTAGAGATTTGCCTGACAAAAACAGTGGGTTCCAAAATATTAAATGAAATTTTGATTCATCCTTTTTGGTTAAAAAAAGGTCTAAATAGGATTACCTGTTTTTATTTATTCATTAATTAAAATGGTGAAAATAAAGGTTATGAAAATCATCCTTGTATTATGTTTTACCAGAATTCCCTGTAACTCGAGCACAGCAGATTTCCTTTTCTCAGTTCTTTGATCCTGTGGACAAAAAACGTCATATATAGTTTGGTGATGACACACATCCTCTTTAGTAGCTGACAACATCTTTTACAAAATACATCATATGTATTTAATCAAAATACATCATATGTATGTATTTTAACTCTACATTATTATTACATTTATTTATTGTTTAGTGACACATGGTAATCTCTTTACAAAAAAGTGGTTATGGTACAGGAGTAGTAATCCAATGGTCACCAGTTCAAACCTCACCAATAATAAGTTGCCGCTGCTGGGCCCTTGAGCAAGGCCCTTAACCTTCATTGCTGTGAATGTATACTGTAACTGTAAGTCACGTTGGAGAAAGGCGTCTGCTAAATGATGAATGTAAGGTGTAATGTAATGTATTGGTTCAGGTCAGAATCAGGTCAGAACTAATCCACTTCAAAACATAAGTTCTGTTCATTTAGCCAGTTAAAACATTATATTTTATCTTCAGGTTAGATTGTTTTTTTTCTGTGATATGTTGGATATTCTAGAATTAGTTGTTGCTGAGAAAACTCTCTTTTGCAAAAATATATTATTATTTTGTCAATAATCTAATTATTCACATACAGTGCAAGTTTAATTCTATTTTATAAGATGCCTTCATTGAGCAGAAATCCAACAGTCATAATAATAAACTGTTGTTTATTATTGTTTATATATGTTCAGATTATATATGCTCTGTATGCATATATTTTATTATATATTATCCATATATACTTATAATTTATATGTGGAAGACAGGCAAAGTAAGAATATTGTATTGTGCAATGTCTTATGTTTATCACTTACATAAGCACTTGATGAGTCAATGAATATTTTGAACACTAACCTTCCACATGTCATCCTCTGAGCCTGGCTAAAAGATGAACAGCAGAGAGTAATATGTTATTAATTATCATTATTAGTGTTTAAACTGAACAAACTGTTAAATGGATTTACTTCGGATGGTGTCTGTGTGGATCTTAGAACAATGCCTTTCCTTATTCTTTCCATCATTTCATCCACCGCCCTGGCTTTTACATCCATGGACACCACTGTCTCTATGATTATAAAATAAAAGTAAAAGTCAGTAAAAGTAAATTCTGTTATTCTTGTTTGTAAAATACATGTGATGGAAGTGCATACTTTTTAAATCAGAAGTGCTGCTTCTATTTCTTTTTCTTATAGCATCCAAGGGGCTGAAAATACATCAACATGCCATATTTAATATTATATTCTTTCTTTAACAGGATTTTTTGAAATTGTGTGATGTGTATTAAATATAATATAATTACTCTTACTCAATAGTACATGTAGAGAGCAAAGGAGGGGGTGGTGGAGGAGGTGGAGGTGGAGGTGAAGTTGTATTGTTCTCATTTAATTGATCAGATTTAATGGAGTGATCCTCTGTTAGCATTTTTAATTCATCCTGAAGCTGCTTAACTGACAGATCAAAATAGTGCATAAGTCAACCGTTAAATATTTTATTAAAACATTAACTGTAGGAATGTTGTTTAGAAGCCATTTCTGGGATAACTTGGCACAAAGTAAACTATAAATAGCAACAAGGTAGACCCTTCCACTGATGTAATTTGCTTGATAGATCTGTCTGGGGCTTGCTGTATTGGCCTGCAGATAAATATGTAGGGAGTTCTCACCACATGCTGTGCAGACCTGTTTCAGGGTTAGCTAGGAAAAGTTTAAATGCCATGGGCTAGAGCTTTGAGAAACATCGACTTCAATGCATGCTGTTTGACTATACATTTTAGTTTTTGGTAACCTTAATATTATTACAATAATGATGTTTGTGTGCAGTAACTTCAGGGATGTTATTCTAACTAATAGTGATCTTACCTTGCTCTTTCAGTGCTGTCACAGCATTTTGTGAATCTGTAAGCTGATTTTCAATCTCCAGTTTCTCTTTCATGCTCGTCTCATACTGCACCCTGACCGTCTGCAGCTCTAGAAAAGAATTTAACTCCATCTCGGTCTGGGGTGGAGTGCTCTGTAGAACAAGGACATATAATATTAAATCTATAACAGTAAAAAGTGGTATATATGTAAATGTAAAATGTAAACACCTTGTGTTGGTGAAGAAGTCGAATCTCCTTAAGTGTTTTGCTGAGCTGAGCAACCTGTTCAAGGGCCTGCTGAAGCTGTGTTTCCATCTCATCATTCTCTGCCAAGACCACACTCTGCCTCTGCTTCACCAGCACCTACACCCATTTAGTTTTAATGTAATCATTCTTGTGTTGCTGTGGATATGATTCTCTGGACAGAGGGTAGGAAACACTCCAGAGGGTAAAAAAACAAATCCATCACAGGACATACACACACCTAGGTTAATGTTTTGTATCTAGAATAAACCTGACTGCATGTCTATGGAGTATTAGAGCTGAAGGATAGCATGCAAATTTGTAGACCCATACGTCTCCACCTGGGAACTATGCCTGAACTGAAAAGTGCTTCGGTTTTAATATGTTTATCAACTTTGTTTCTACGATTTAAAGCGGTTACATTTCTGCTTTGCACTAACTGTGTACAGAAGGCAAAACCCTGACCTGGATGAAATGTTTAGTAAAACTGAATTAATGAGTCTGGCGGCATTACCTACCTTACAAAAATCTTTGTAGTTACAATCAATTTTATACACAGCAAAGAAGGAACTATAAGAAAAGTCTGGAAGTGACTATTTGCATTGTTTCTATTCATAACTTTCACTTCTTACATAAGCGAACAGTTCTCATTTTTAAACCAGATCACCAGAGCTCAGCCAACGACTCCCACACCCACCCATAGCATCGCAATTAGACCAAAAAAGCCTGATTTTGACAAGTAAATAGTTGTGGTTCTTTGTATGAAGACAGGCCTACATTTGCTGTCTATATGTGTTAGACCATCATTAGACTCTTTGGAACAAAAATACACATGAGGAAATGAATGTGTTTTGAAAACAGAAGAAAACAGATAAATTGACGGGGCTAGTGATAAAGAGCCTCATTCAAGCTGTTTGGTGTGTGGCGGGCCATTGAGAATGAGATTGAGTGGGGTGCAAACAGTAGGGGTCCCTTTCACAGGTGAAACCCCCTGTTGGGCCCTCATTATGCCATCTGCAAATGGTGAACAATATGGACAAAGGCGACAATGATGATGGCGGATATAAAGTGTCAGGCAAGGACAAGGGTTTAAAACGCTTCAGTTTACAAACTGCCATCTTGATGGGTACTAATTATCACAGGGTGGATGCAGAGGGGTGGATGCAATGAGAGGTCCCTTGTGCTATACTGAGATTCTAACTTAAATGCCAAAACAACTGGTATTAATAAGAGCAGATGTACAAGATGCAAGCTTTGGTTATTGTGTGTATTCCAGCACCCCTTTTTGTTTTTTGTTTAGCTGATTAGTTGAGGTCCATGTTCTTAATGGGAGATTTCTACAAGTACTTAGCTGAATAAGCAACATCAGCTTCCTGTTGCCATGTGTTGAACAGACACAACAATAGGCAATTCATTCCGTTTCTCTTTGCTAAGAGAGCGATGTAAACATCAACACATTTGTAAGATTACAATATCTGCCATTATGAAATCTCAGTACTCAGCATGGCTTATAATATGTACCTGATATGTGTATGAGACTAGCAAAACAATGTGCAAGGATCTAGGCATGCACACATCTGACTTAAAAGGATTACTTTTAAACAAATGACTAAATCAGCAAGATAAATAAAAGCAAATTTGATTTAGTAACATTTACATACATTTCATGTGATGCCCTCATTCATTCATTAAGTGTCTGTTTTGACCACTGCTTTATCCTATTTAGGATCACGGTGGATACAAGTCATTGGGCAAAAGGTAAGAAAAACCCCAGACATGTCCCCAGCTTAATGAGAGGGCTAACACACACACACACACACACACACACACACACACACACACACACACACACACACACACACACCTAGTGTGTACACCTAGGGTAATTTAAACCAGCTCCAATTAACAGTACTGCATGACTTTGGACTGTGGGAGGAAACCCACAAAAAAGAACATATTCCCGAAAATCAAAGCCAGGACCACCAAGCCACAATGTACCAGCAGAGGCACAGCGGGTTGCAAAAATTCCAAACAATCTTTTTTCCTTTGTCATTATGGGGTGTTGTGTGTACAGTTTTGAGGGGGAAATAAATGTAATCCATTTTGGATTTCTTTTGAACCTTTTTGGCTGCTTTTGTGATCAGTGTAAATCATTTTCAGTTCACTGTTCTTCCTCTTTGAGTAACTGGGTATGTGAAAATTATCATTATTACTAAATGTAATAATAATTAATACATCTAAACCAAATGAAGTGTACTGCTTTACACAACACCCCATAGATTTAGACATCATTATGAAATATCAATACTACCTGGTGTGCAAACACCTCAGCATGTTGCCGGAGACCTTGCTCCATTTCCAGCTTTTGTGAAATATCTGCAAACTCTTCAGTAACAAGCTGGGAGACTACGTTCACACAAACACACACACACACACACACACACACACACACACACACACACACACACACACACACACACACACACACA
>JAYDZF010000032.1:17382728-17392886 GCA_034509105.1 Microcambeva barbata | reverse complement strand
AATTAGATCTTAAAAAATAAAGCGCTCCACAGCTTGTATTTTTAGCACGATAATACAATCCATATATACAGAACAAGTGACATTATTGCATTGTTAAAATTTTCATTTAACGTTTTATAAAACCAAAACACTACCATGTTATCACAAAGAGTAAAATGTGATTTGAACAGACTATGATGAACTCGGCGCTTGTTAGCTACAGTGCTAATCTAACTCCTTTCGCTAGCAGGCGGTAAGGCGATAAGTAAAAGGCAGTTTCATGCCTTACCTTTACTTTGATCAGCATTGTGAACTTTTTTATTATATGAACACACGGGGTGTATAAATACAAAGGCAATACAAATAAGTCAGGAAATACTGATTATTTTCTCTATCGATATTTCCTCTGGTTAGTCTCAAGCAATCAATTGAAGCTTGTGAGCAACTCAAAAATATTTCCTACCTTACACTACAATGAATAGTACCTACACAGACTGGTTTCTTTAAAAAGATAAATAAACACATGCAAAAAACAAATTCAAGTATCATTTAAACATACTAATTAAAATGTTTATTTTTAAAAAATACTTTTTTGATTGGGCTGCGGATTTGGGCAGAAATCAGGGAACGGAACTAAGTGCAGCATAGCCGAACATTTGCTATAGCTACTCGTCATTCGTTGCGTCTCCAAAATGCCTTACTATCCTACTCCTTATAAAATGTAATTTGCAAAAGTGTCCTTTAAATTTCAAAAACTAAATAACAACATACTAAAATGATTATAGCGTTAAATACGTTTCTGATACGGTCTACAGTATGATATCAAAACTTGATTACAAAATCAAGAACATGCCCTAACTAGTGCACTACGAAGGAAATTTGCTGTGATTTGGGATACAGCGATTTTTGTAGTCTATGCAGCCGGAACTCTGTACGACCCGACAGTTTTTCACATTTTGGTTAAAAAAAACTACATTTGAAGGCGTTACTTGAAACATTCGGAAGAGAAAACACACATCCGCCTTTTTGTATAGCTTCCTGTAAAATTAGATCTAGCCTCTGTCATCCATTGCTCCCTGTGACACTGACAGGAACTCACCCGTATGTAAGTTACTGCACGTTTATTAAGTATATATCAAGGATAAGGCTGTTCCATTAATCGCTGTGTATCGCGCTTTTGTGGTTTCAATGATTTATCATATCAGATTAGAGGTTTGCTAAAGTCACATAGTTAATAATGTTTGTACTGAATGAACCAGGTGCTGCACGTTTAGAAATTTAAACTCATTGCTGTATGGTGTTGTGTAGTTACAGTTGATTGACATGGAATAAATAAATGAAACCCAGTAACAGGACGTTAATATGAAGGCCTAGTTAAAGAGTGGAGTCCGACTAAGAAACCCTTTAATAATTGATGGAGCATTTGCAAATAGTTTTCTTCACTTACTGAGGAAGAAATTACATCACTTCAGAATTTTTTTGTGAAGGTTTTGGTAATCTTCTTTGGTATTATAAAAGCTCAGGTGTAAACTCTCGAATGTGTAATTACTATGGATTGATAGGCAATAATCGTGAAAAATGCTTTTGTGTCATTAAGGTTAATCCTCTTAAAAACCGTCTGGTTGCTTGATCTTTAACAAAAAAAGCAGTCTTATTGCTCTAACAGTTGGCATCTGGCATACATATGTAACCAACTTTATTATTTTTTACCAACATACTTCTGGAGTTTTATGTGACATTTAGTCATTAAAATAGCAAAGCATTAAATACAAGATCTTTATAAATTAACAACAATTGTATAGTTGTACAAAACAATATAATAAAACAGAACACATACATTGTTACATAAAACATAAATAAGAAATATGAGCTGTGTATCTTTATATTTAGTACGTTACATTTAAAGAGATCAAAAACACTAATGATTCTAATTCATACATTTATTTGTTATACTTTTTATAATTCAGTACTTCCACATGTCTAGAAGACTTGTCTGTTATAGCTGCAAGGGGGAGCAATGCTCCGTGCTTTTGGAATGAGATGTTTAACAAGTTATGGTAGTTTTTTATACCTAAGGCCATGTAGTATACAATTACTGTAGTGTTGCATCAAAATTGCCATTGGTGAATTTCTCTCTGCAATCCCACAAAGCACAACAGAACTATTGCTATAAACAGTGTGAACTAATGTAACAGTGAGAACCTTTTTTAAACATCTTTCTGTTTATTTTTCACCCATTTTCTCTCTCACAGTGTGACACTGAGCTTATCTGGGGGAACAAGGGAACAAGGAACACTCCTCCCTACAGCGGCTGTTTTCAACCACAGATATTCAAGCAAACAAAGCTCAGACATGCCTCGCATTGAGAATGACATCAAACTCGACTTCAAGGACGTGCTGCTCCGTCCCAAACGCAGCACGCTCAAGTCTCGTAGTGAGGTACAAAAACATTGCAGAGTTTAATTCCTTAATATAAAAACATCATATTTCATTACTGCTACTGGAAGCATAAAAGTTCACATTTGTATTGTACTCAATATGTTTAGACTTTTTAAACTATTCTCATATATTTGTTTGTACTTTGGTTTCTCAGGTGGACCTGATGCGCAGCTTCAATTTCAGAAACTCGAAAGGCAATTACAGAGGAATCCCTATCATTGCTGCTAACATGGATAC
Organism: Microcambeva barbata; assembly: GCA_034509105.1. Classification (NCBI taxonomy): domain Eukaryota; kingdom Metazoa; phylum Chordata; class Actinopteri; order Siluriformes; family Trichomycteridae; genus Microcambeva; species Microcambeva barbata. The sequence continues at coordinate 17,390,231 of JAYDZF010000032.1, read as the reverse complement.
AGTTGGAACCTTTGAGATGGCACTTGCATTGCATCAGGTATAAGATCAGTAATGTAGGAATCGGTGATAATAATCATGAAACTGTAAACTTATAAGCAACTTTTCCTGAAGGACTGGGCCATATAAAATAAAAATACTTCTGTTTATTTCACTTCATCCATTCACTTCATCCTGATTAGGGTCACGGTGGGTCTGGCACAATCCAAAAACACCACTTTATCACAGGGTAACACAAAGCTAATTGCTCAAATATAGGATCAATTGGGCACAATCAACAACTTTCTGCATTAACCTGGAAGGCAATGTAAGACACTGGAAGAACATTCTGGAAGAAACTTCTCCCAGTGATAAGTGTCCCATGTTTCAGTGTGGCAGTAAAATATGAACACCCCTGATAAATTTGAAATTACAGTGATTCAGCCATTTCAATAGCAAAATGGAGAAATAAACAATTAAACACCTGCAAATTGAAGAATGCCATTCCATAACTGAAAAACAAATTCACGGATTGATGTGCATAAAATATATTGCTATAAAACTGGCCCCACTGTGGTTTACAGGATGTAATGTGAAACATGTGATACAACATGTGATACATGTTGGTGTATGTTGATTTTGTGTCTGTATCTGTTGAAATTATTTTTCTCTGGGACTCATTTTGAACCATGCTTTTGTTACATGTAATTGACCAACTTTAATACTAAGACTTTTGCTCTCAAGTTTTCAGTATTTACTGCCGTACACAAGCATTACTCTACAGATGACTGGAAAGAGTTTGCAGCAAAACACCCCGAGTGCCTCGAGGTAAGAATATCAACACTTTATAAAGCTTGTATTTGAGTTATGCTCACATTAGTATTCACAGATTCTCATTCTATCTGTCCTCAGAGCTTAGCTGTCAGTACTGGAACGAGTGATACTGATTTTGAGAAGCTGAATGTCATTTTGGCTGCCATTCCTCAGATCCACTACATCTGTGTTGATGTAGCAAATGGCTACTCTGAACACTTTGTGCATTTTGTCAAGGACGTGAGGCAGAAGTTCCCCTCTCACACTATCATGGTGAGCGGCTTATCTAGACCATTATTCAGTCAGACATTAGATAACAAAGTATTGGCAGGACAGTAAGCAATGTAAAAATAGTTGTGCATTTAAATATTTTTTTTTCCAAGGCTGGTAATGTCGTCACTGGAGAGATGGTGGAGGAGCTCATACTTGCTGGTGCGGATATCATCAAAGTCGGCATCGGTCCAGGTGATTACATGTTCTGTCATTTAAAGGAGAGATGTTACTTCATTATAGTGAAGATTTTTTTACATTGCTTGTCTGTTCTTTAATGTGCATCATAATACTTCATACAGACTTTAGAAAAGCAGATTTGAGGCTGAGTAAGCCATTCCACCAATACCTTACAATTTAGAATAGACTTGAAGTAACAGAATCCAGAACCGGCAGACCGAAAAAACCCTGTTGACCCCAGTAAAAAGGAAAGCACAGGAAGAAAGCCTGAGAAGAACCAGACAAAGTGCATCACTACTTTTTAAAATGAACTATGGTTTGTTAGAACCCAAAGTTGTCTGGCAAATTAACAATTTGGATGGTTTGTTGAAATTATTATTACATTGTCATAACAATAACCAGACGTTAAAAGCCAGGATCTGTCCTGCTGTATGGTTGTATTTGTGTATTTTCATTAGGTAGTAATAAAATCTGTAACCCTGGTCCCTTTAATGAAAAAATGTTAATACATACCAAAAGGCTATCTATTATTAGCTACAGGAAGGACACAAAATGTTGGTCAGTAGAAATGGCTTATAGATAAATAAATACAAAAGTTTGTAACATTCTCACTGGTTGTTGGATAGGGAACGGTTAATACAGGGCAGGGAGAATGTGCAAATCACACATCTTTATTTATTAAGTTTCATTACACAAATATAACTATACAAACTGTAAACGTCTTCACCAGCCACTGGTGTTAAATCAGATTAATTTGTGTATTGCTATTTATCATTGGAACGTTTATCTGTTTTTTTTTTTTATTCTGTCTGTGTAGGTTCAGTGTGTACAACCCGTAAGAAGACGGGCGTGGGTTACCCTCAGCTGAGTGCTGTTATCGAGTGTGCTGATGCTGCACATGGTCTGGGTGGACACATTATCTCTGTGAGACATTCTCTCTGTAGCTACTGTTACGTGATTGGGGCCAAATTCAAAGTCAACAGTTTCGATTAAAAAGACGTAAGAAAGGAGAAACATGAAAAGATGTAACCAATCTAGTGTGAAATAAATAGTGGTTCGCATTTTTGATTTGCCATAGTTTTAATGCCAGGTGCTCTTTCTGGCGCAACCCTCCTATTTATCTGGGCTTGCGACCGAGCCAACTGGCAATGCAAAGATTTGAACTGGGGAGTTCAGACTCTCAACGCTGCACATGTGCAGTTGAAAATCTCAGTACTCCACCTAAGCGCACGAGGACAGCTCATATAGATGATGTAAATAACTTGAATGTAATTCATCTCCCTAGGTTGCCAGATTTTGTGGAGGTCTCAGTAAAGGTAAAAGACTCTATAGAAAATAACGGACACCTCATGAATGTGGGGCTCTAAGAGAAATTCAGCTGATGTACATAATGTCAATTTCAATAACGATTGTACGTAGTCAAATAAGATCGGTCTTGTGATCCAGCTCATTACTTGATCGTCTTGTTTCCTGCTTCTTTTTCTTGGACCTTTTCTAGAACTTGGGTTGTTACTCACTGGTGGGAAGAGTTGGTGGCCGAAGTGGCAATCCAGCATTCTTCTCCATCTACCACTTTCTTTCTAGTGTTTCTGGGCAATTGCTTATTATAGTCCAAATTAAATATCGTTCATTTGGATTCCATATCTTTAACATTGCATATGTAGGGGCACTATTTGGCACCTGTCATGAGGTGCTCACTTCTACTATTAATACATCCATTGTGTAGTATTATGTAATATGTCAGACTGTTTCATAAAATTTTACAGTAATTATTATCTTTATGTGTGATTTTCTTTATTAGGATGGAGGGTGTACCTGTCCTGGAGATGTTTCTAAGGCTTTCGGTGGGTTTTACTGTGGTTGTGTTTAGTTTAATTAAAATAATCTTACCTTTTTCGTGTCATCATTGAAACTTAACTTAAATACTAAAATGAGAGGGAAACAATTTCAGAACACCTGTGACTGACTAAATGTATTTTCATTGGTTGTGCTGTGTGACGGACAGGCGCCGGGGCGGACTTCGTGATGCTGGGAGGGATGTTGGCGGGTCACTCGGAGAGTGGGGGCGAGACTATCGAAAAGAACGGCAAAAAGTACAAACTGTTCTATGGAATGAGCTCGGATACTGCCATGAAGAAACATGCTGGAGGTGTCGCAGAGTACAGGTGAAAAAAAGTGAAAGTCCATTTATTTATATAGCGCTTTATACAATAGAGTTTAGGACCACCAGACCAAAAAACCCTGTTGAGCAAGCCAAGGGTGACTGTGGCAAGATAAAACTCCCTATAACACAGGCAGAATCCTTGGAATCCAGATGAAGCAAACACATGCAGTTCCACAGTTATACCTATACCACGTTTAATCTTCACATTGGGGATAGAACTCATGCAGGCATGGGGAGAACATTTAAAGTCCACACAGAAAGGATCTGGATTGCTCCACCTGTGAACTGAACCCAGAACTCAGTCTTGCTACAGTGCTACGCACAAACCACTCACTACTAACGGATAGCTGGGCCCTATTTCGGTGTGTCTGCAGCAGATAAAATTGGCCAGTGAGTCTTAAACATGAGAATGAGTGGTTGGGGTCGTCAACCATTGTGTGGCTATGCTAGAACTAGAGAAAATTCAGAAATAAATTTAAAAAACTGTGTGTGTGTGTTGCAGGGCATCAGAGGGCAAAACTGTTGAAGTACCTTATAAAGGGCCGGTGGAGTTCACCATGAAGGATGTGCTGGGTGGGGTTCGCTCCACATGTACCTACGTCGGAGCTGCTAAGCTGAAAGAGCTGAGTCGCCGTACCACCTTCATCAGAGTGACTCAGCAGCTCAACAACGTGTTTGGGAATGATGCCTGAGCCACCACTACTACTGAGTTCACTGATGTTTGAGGGGTACTTTGGCAAATTCATTCAATGGTTTATATGTTTATATGCATCTGTAGTAAAGGGCACATGGTAATTCAACGCGCGCACACACACACACACCAACACAGCGATTCCTATGACACTGTCATGCTAGTACGACTGAAAATAATTGACTGTACACTTTGTTTCATGTCATTGTTAGTGTCATTTTTATGGCATTGTTTAATTGATTCTACCTAAATTATTTAAAATGTAATGTTGGCTCTATTATCTTTCCTTTGTCTTCTTTCTTTTACCGTTTTTTTTCCTCTCTGTTTGTTTTGCACAGAAGGAAACTTTTAACTATTAGATTTTTTATATATCGACACTGTATTTATGCAACTGCAACATCTGCCAAAACTATTTACGAGCCTTATGTTTTGATCTAAGCAGCACTTCTTTTTCATTCTCGATTCTGTACTGCTCGCATTCTTGTTTTAACAGTTGGACCAAAATTTAGAAAACAACATTTTCACTCAGTTCAGTTTGCTTTTTAGGTCTGACATCCTGGTCACACTGATGAATAAAATATTATTCTGGTACTGCTGGTTTCATTATTGGTCTGTTTTACTTAAAAATTACTTTATTTTAAAGTTTTGAATCTGTGGTTTGTGCTCTATGGTTTATGGGACAGGTCCCCGGGTGATGACGTCATTGGTATGACCACAGCTATCTGGAAACCTAAAATTCCAGACTTGCTGACATTTTTATTCCACATTGGCATAACAACTTAGGTCAACAGATGGCGCTAGCAAACAATATAATCGAGTTATGAAGTTAGGTACTTAAGTATTTTACTTCTAATAACCTTCAACAAGTATAAGAAGGCAGAGAGACCCGCAGTTAGACACTCAATGTGATGTTTCAAAAAGCATATTATACTTTAATTCCATTTTCATTAACTGCTTAATCTTGGTCGTGGTTTCTATGGGTCCAGTTCATATCAGAAACACTGGATCTGAGGAAGAAATCCCCTGGACCGAGCCACTAACCCAGAACATTCATTGGCTAGCAAACTGGACTACAAGCACTGCAAACCACACAGCACATATTATAAATCTCACTAAAGCTCTAGTTCTACCTTGTTTAATCCAACCCAACGCCAGTGCGGTGGAAATGAGGGTGGAATGGTCCAGAGCAGATGAAATAGAGCATGCATATGAGAATAAAACAGACAAAAATGAGAAGCAGTCTCAGTCCTACAGAGAAAGAACATCACTGTTCAAAGTGGAGCTACAAAATGGCAACACTTAAACTCTCAGAACTCCGAGACTCTGAGACTTACGGCTGTTTCGTTGAGTTTAAATCCTGGTATGATGACATTACTGTTCAGGTCAATGTTGAAGGTAAGTTCTTCAACTTTGATCAATGTAATTATACACAAAAACATTTTTAAGTGTGTTACTGCCATGTAGTTAATCCCAAAATGATTTGTGCTGTCCACTGAAAGTTTTGGGGGGGAATTTATATGTCTGATATTTGCAGGGATCTGCACAACTTTGACTATATAGTTTGGGACTTAACATCACATTCTATGGAAAACATCCAAAAAATAGTCTAGCACTACATATAGGTTTAATCATATCAGAAATTCATGACCCAGTGAATAAAGTTCTAAGACGTAAAGATGATCAGAACTCAGATCCTTTGATCATCAGCTTTTTTCAGATAAGTGAGTATAAGAAAGGTTTTTGCTCTTTTTTTGGCTCTTCATGTATTGTTCCAATACAGCAAACACAGGGCTAGGCCAACCAACAGTCTACACCAGTACTCAATGACAAGACCCCAATCTTAGAGCATATTGCATGTGCTCTCTGCAGCTTTTGCTGTTTTCCCCATCCTCATTGGTGCCGTGTTTCTCTCCTTCAGTGTACAGGAATACCTCATTCAAAAGACTTGCTGTCCTCAAATCAATGGTGCTCAGTTCCTCCATAGCCAGAAAGTACTTCATACCCCCTCTAAAATGGTGTTCTCTGTTGTCACACTGGTTCAACTGATGATGAGCACGTTAGCTGCATGGCTTATATCCAAGAAAAAAAAACATCATGAACTAGCCTCTGTTGTTGCACTGGTTGGTTTGACAAAAAGCGCTTCAGTTGTTTGGCTTAAAAAGTCCCATAATACCCTGCAATCAAAATCCCCCAGCACAGGAACCATCTCACCATTCAAAGACTTCAATTCAATCTACTCTGGTGTACTCGGTAAAGACTTAAGCCTACTTGTCACTTGTAAATAACAATTTAATTATGTATTTTACATAGTTTACCCAAATTGTAATTCAAGAACAATAATAACCTTTTATTTAATACTGCTCACTGCATTAATTTTTTTGTTTTAAAATGTTTTATTCAATCATCAACTGTAAAATGATGCCTTAGTCTGTTAGAATTTCCAAAACATGCTTGTAGGTGAATACACAACTTCATATCAAACTTAAGTGTGAATGGTGATGCCCTGAAACTGTAATTCCATCCAGTGTCCATTAATAGGGTGTGTACCAACCTCAACCACGGGTCTTAGGAACAACCATTTTGTTCATTCAATCACTGGTGCTTGGTACATTTACAAGATTGTGCACGCGAAGCCTGGCTGAGCAGCACTTCCTGTAAAAAGTCATGAATGAACCAAGGAAAAACAGCACAGCAGTGACACCCAGAACCACAACCACTGTGACCTTTAACCTGCCTGCTGTGGCAGGATGAGCGGTGTTCAAATTCATTCCGAGTTCTGAAGTCAGGTTTTGTTGGGACAGGAAATGATCCCTGGGAGACAAAGTAAGTAACATAAATGTGGAGCTTGTGATATCAAGACCACCAAGTGACGATTCGTGTATTATACAAGTTACTTACCTGAGTGGATGTTTAGTAGGAAGCAAAGCTGAGGGGAGGGGCTTGTGTGTTAAGTCAGGAGGGGCTACATCATAGTAAGAACATAACCGATTCTCTGGACAGAAAACTTCCCCTCTGTAACCGATCACCTAGAGAAATAATGATAATGATCATAAACTTAAATATGACCAATCACTTACATTACTATTAGCAGGTATAGTAATGTAACATATAATCAATAACATAATAATCAAAAAATTGATAATGTGAATTTAGCTGAACACCATATTCTGTGATTTCCTTATTACATTACTGTTATTATATACACTAACCATGTATAGCATTGTGACCACTGACAGATGAAGTGAATAACACCTATAATATCTTTGTCATGTCCCATGTTATTAGGTGGAATATCAGGCAGCAAGGGAACAGGGAAAAAGGGTGCATGTAAGGATTTGAGCGAGTTTGACCAGGACCAAAATTTGGTGCCTAGACGTTGGGTCAGACCATCTCCAAAACTGCAGCTCTT
>JAYDZF010000032.1:17241320-17256714 GCA_034509105.1 Microcambeva barbata | reverse complement strand
CAGTTCCCATAACAACCTTCCAACATCATAGTTTACAGTACAAATGGTGCTGCTTAACTACAGTTTCACTTCAGTCTTGCTCAACAACAAAACTTTCAGTCACTTTAATAGGAGGCCTTATAACTACCGTTTTGCAAAAATGTCACTGAATGCTTTTTGGCCTCTCATTCATAAAGGCTTCTTTGTTGTAACACATTGCATATGATTAACATTAACAGCACATTTGTTCGCAAACCACTGATTTCTGTTTCAGCCAGAGACAGTTGGTATCTCAGTACACATTCTAGTGAATGCCATTCTAGGCCATTCATTAAGTTTAAAAGAAAGGCCGGACGACATGACAACAACATGGCCTAATACGTTGGCTTTTAATTTAACACTTTACGCTTTATTTCTGTATAATGGACTGAGCTGTGCACTGAGGTATGCTCATGTTAAGGTGGTCATGTTTCCTTCTCTAGATCTGTGCTCTATAATTAGATCCCTGGCTTGCTTTGAATGCCCCTTTGACACTGTTTTCTTAGTCATGTGAACACAACCTTTACTGACTGATGTACCTCATACTATTGAGATGGTCGTTCTTGTGAAGTTACTACAAATTGCTGAGTCATAGTTTTCCCAAAGGTGTTGACTGTCGTCAAAGTAAAAAGTTAGAAAATGTGTTTTATGATGTATGTTGTGATTGTGAGATCTCCAAATACTTTATGGATCTTTGATGCAAATGTATAAACATGCAGCACTAATGGATCAACTAGAACAAATTTTGACTACATTGAAAGCAAATGAAACAGAAAATGTTTAAAAGAACTGATTGATTTTTAAGCTATTGTACTAAAACTTGCCAGCTGGCACATTTTTAAAAATAACCCTTAAATAATAGAAACACACACTTACAGAAAGAGACATGATTGCCACTAATATTGATGTTAAATCCCAGACTCAGTGTTTTGCTGTTCCTTGTTGACTGTTTTTCCTGATCACTTCTGTTTGGTGGAACCCATGTGTACATCTGTGATAGCCAGGCGTTGAGTCAGATGTCTCAGTGGTGTACACTGGCACGCTGTCAAAAATGGCCTTCGCCTTGCCTGCAAAAGAGTCGATTGCACCCCGCAGTCTCTCTTTTCCGCTGTTTTACGTGGTCGTTCATGATTTCCTCTCCCAATGTGAATCTGCTGGATTTAAGAAAAGTACATATTAAAAATCAAGACATAACACTCATTATTTTGAGTCTGTCATCCATTATTTGCTGTTATTACAACACCAAAACTGACAGGATACTCAGATAAAACCAAATGATAATCAGTTAATAAAATTTATACAGTTCATCCTGTCAATCAATGAATTATAAACTCTGATCATGTTAAGCTGATGTTGTGTATATAAAATCTCTCTTTTCTGCCACACTTTCAAGAAGATTATACAAAACACAAAACAATATACCACAGTAGAAATCAGGGGTTCTCAAGCTGTGGCCCATTAAAGGCTCTGAAACATGCAGATATTACTATACAGTGCTTCAATGAATGTACTTTAGTCATTCTTGTGTCCTGGTGGATAAGTAAACATTTATATACATGGTATACTCAAGTCTATACCTATATATACGAATTACTATCAGACTGCATGTGTATTTCCACAACTGACGGGTTGCCAATTTGAACATATAGTATCACAGTTCTAATTCACATTTCCAAACCATGTGGAAGGTATAATGCCATATTCTTAAACTGTATCTGCATACCCTTCATCATGACCCTGACCATAATAAAGGAGTTGGAAAAAAAACCCACACAACTAAAAATAAAATCTCTAATTTGCTGCAACCAAACATGCACTATTCGTGTTATTAAGTTAAATTTAATGCATTTTTAGGAATGCATGGTCATGAAAACAAATACTTCACATGGAAAGAATGTCTACAATTCACTTAAGCATACTGAGTTTTTTTTTTTTCAGTGCATCCTCAGATTACTTAATATTTTCCACAATTCTGCTACCGTGGAGAGAAACCCAGGGTAAACCAGCCAGGCATGTGTTTACAATTACAGAATTTACAACATCCAGTCTGTAATTAGCTTCTACTAGCCATCAATAACGTGATAATAAACAGTTACTCTAAAGGCCTGTAAAGCAAAATAATTGTGTTGCTTTTTATTTTATTTTGGACAGAAAATGTCATGTTTTTCTAAATTGGGATTTGAGACAAACATGTATTTGGATTAACTCTGATCAAATTTGTCCATTTCTGAAAAGAATGATGTTACTGTACAGTATGTGATTGGAGATGCGGTCAGGATAAGACTGCATTATTGAATATTCACTGAATCCCTTTGGAGGATTTGGAATGCTGTGCAGCCACGTTTCCGTTTCCAGCCCTAAAATCCAATGAAAGACACACTATTGTCCACCGAAAGGGCATCGAACTCCGGCTTTAACATCCAACATTAGTATATAATAAGAGAACATAGGATATACCGATGTATACTGAGAGCCTTATGGCCTGAATCAGCGATTAAACTGTACGCGATTTGCAACACAAAGGCGACTGTGCGCTGTACACAAGCTCGGCGGAATATTCACTGATCTAAAGATAAAACGAAGCCTTACCGTCACACCGGAATTTAGACATCACGGAGAGAAGAGATGAATTAAATGCATGTCAAAGGAATTCCCGTAAACGCTCCTATATTAGTTAATCACGACTGTTTTCCGTGCCTGGTTTAGTATGCTCGTCGCTCGGCCCTACCCCCGGCCTTCTGTACGGGCCAGTCAGGTTTGGGATTACAGTCAGTGAAGCGCATTGCTCTATCTTACACGCTGAAACTCTGCCTCCTGCTGGACGACCTAACCAACTACCACGATTTCTACTGGCAGAAATTATTTACTGACAAAAATTCCTCATTTAAAAGTCATTTTACGTGTGTACATTGTTCTTTAGTAGCCATGTTTTCGTGATCAATGCGAGAAAGAATGCCTCCATTCATCATAGGACACGGCACAATTTACTATAGAGTAGCTAGCTTTGGACTATCAACCAGAGATTGGCGGTTCAAATCCCCGCTCTGCTATGCAGCCACTGTTGGGTTTGAGCAAGACCCTTAACCCTCACTGCTCCAAAGGCACTGTACGATGGCTGACCCTGCACTCTGACCTCAGCTTCCAAAGTTGGGATATGCGAAGAAAGAATTTCTTTGTGCTGTACATCTGTAAATGTGTAATGACAAATAAAGGCATTCTTCTTCTTTGTCTTCATTCTTCATTCATAGAGACACCAGTAAGAGTTGTCTGGAGGTTCCTAACTTACAGAGCAGCAGCAAACTTGCATGACTGCAGGAGGCCTTAGCAGTCTTAATTCAATACGTTTGTCCCAGTCTGATGAAGATGTGTCACTTGCAACCATAAGAACATGGACCAAGGTCTCCAGGGCAGCCAACTCCAAGAAAATGTGTGTGCCAAACTTTCCATATTCTATTTAATGTTCTTGAATACAAACCCTGATCTATACTTTAGCCACAGTTTGATCTTGTTTGATCGGGTCATTTGTCCAACCCTTTACAGTCACCAACCACCAGAGCCGCCTACCCTATCCACACATCACGCACCAAAGCAAAAGGTGAAGCAAAACTACACGTCAGGACATGAGAAGAGGAAGAAAAAACGCATAAACATATGGTCGTTCTTTTGTATGTTGGAGTTCCAACAAATGATACCCTAGTTATATTTGCTAAGTGTATCGACTGCCTTTCATTGTATCACTCAGGCATGTATTGGCAACCCACCTGAATGGACAGTGATATTAATTATTAAATTTTCCATTTTTGTTGTTTGTTGTTGTTGTTTAGACATGCTGGACGGCTGTTCAAATGAATCTCATAGTCAAGTAGTGTCACGATTTATTGTCTTCCATGCAGCCTAGCCAAGTGATACTAAAGTGACAGACAGATAGTTTTAGTTCTCGTTTGACTGCGTTCTGCTCTAAAGCGGTTTACTAAAGTTGGTCTCCAACGCTCCACCCGTATTTAGCTGAGAACCACACTGTCCACTACTAGGACAACTGTTTAAGCTCGCTGTGTAAACACATTTTCATTACAGTTCAAAGCAAACGAGGAAAGTGTGTGTCAATTCATATTTTTATGTTCTTACAGCACACCAGATTTCATCTGTCTTCAAAATCCACCCGTTTACAGAATACACGAGTACAGCTTTCTTCAAAATCCACCGTTTACAGCAGCACTGTGGGAGGAAACTGGATTACCCGTAGGAAACCCACACAGACACGGGGAGAACATGCACATCCTGGATCACCCCACCCAGGGACTGAACCCAGGACCTTCTCTATGTGAGGCGACAGTGCTACCCACTAAGCCACCGTGCCACTGCAATTAGTGAATGTAAAACTTCATTGAACTCATTACACTTCTTCAGCTGTATTTAGTGAGATGTGTCTTGTTCCATCTCCAGAAAAACTACTGCTTCTATACAAAAATTGAGGATATACAATTTCCAGAAAGATTAGAGAACAACAATGTTATAAAGGGGTTCAATGTTTATATATCATTCTTTGTTATACATACATACATTCTCATGTATTGTCTTTGTTAAATATATCGGTCATCGACAAGTCATCCAAAGCAGAATCTTTCATTTTGAAATAACTTTAATCAATAAAACCTACAACTATTGGGAATATTTGAATATGTCGGATCATTACTGTATTAGCTAAAGACCATTAGCATCTTTTGATTCTGTTGTATTTCAACCTGAAATGCTGCATAAAACCGAAGTTTTTCTCTGAAGCTGGTAAGATAGGTGTGTAAATGAAGTTTTGCCACTGCATCATAGAAAGACACTTGACCACGCTCATAGTCTAGGTACAGTCCAAGCCTAGCTGGTGTAGTGTAGAGCGTCTGAATGGCTTTCCCATCGTTTATGAATATTTTACCATTTGCGGAGGCAATGGTCCAGATGCCACTTTCGGGGTCCGAATCAGGGGTGGTGTCTGCATTAAATGATTCTTTATGCAACCCAAGAGTCCAGGGCACAGAATGGGTCACCTGAAGTTCAGAGTAAACCCTAGTGTTTAACATGTTCTTAGATGAAACACAGATACAAATCAGATATGTCTCATCTGTTGGGACCCGAGGAGGACTGCCAGATGATGCTGTGTAGAGGCTTCTGCCATTGTTGCTTACTTCAAGGAGTGTGTGAGCAGAATTAGGGTTAAGAGTTATGTCAGCTGTTGACAGAAAAGAAAATCATAAACATGAATGTCACATTCAATATTTTGACCATACTAGGTCATTTAGGGTGGTAGATGTGAGCTTAGGTCATTAACATGATTCCACTAAGTTACACTTACATTTTAATTAGCATTTGGTCAACCCTTGAAGAGTTGAATAAGTATATTTATTGTGTACCTTATTCTTTCATTTCTAGAACATTACAATTAATTGTAATATAAAAAATCCTCAAAATTGAATGATTAGGCTTTACCAAATAAATAAATTACCTAACATGACATTACCAACAAATGATGTTACCAACAAATGTCAATATACAGTTGGTATGTTTTTGGACTCTGTACCTTTCTCTGCAGTAATCCAGCGCCACACTTCAAACAAGCAAAGACAAAATGCAACACATTAACTAGCAACTCTGCAGAAAGTGAGTAAGCCCATTCTATTTTTTGTTTGTTTGTTTAAAACTATACATTAGAATGGTTCTTACCTTCCTCTGGTACTGTACTTTCTTTTCCTGAATGAAACAGATAAAATAAAACTGCATGGTTCTGAAGTAGACTGCTGTAATAGAATATAGTATTGAATACAAAACCACTTACTTGACAGACTAGGGAACTCACTTTGGAAACCTGTCACATCTGAAATAGATAATATAAAAAGTTTGATAATTGTAAAAAATAATAATAATAAAGGTGAACGGTTTTGACACATGGTGTCTAAGTAACAGTTGCTTTTTTCTGAATCGTTAATATTTTATCATTATTAAAAATTATTTTACCTGCTTTTGGCTGATTGTTTATTTCCATTAATTTATAACCTGTTAAAGTAATAAATAATATTTTTGCGGTCATACATCCACACAATATTTGCCATGACAGAAGTGTAAAATCAAGATTTCTATCGTTTTCCAGATTTACCAAATGCATACTTTATTAATAGTAAACGAAATGCATGGCAAAGCTTAAAAAACTTTTTAAATACACACAAAAGTTCTTTTTTTACAGAGTAAAATGTTCCACATGAGTATTAAAAAGCTACATGCTTAAAAGCAAACACAGAATTCAGGCCGGTTTATTTTACCACAGCTAACCAAAAAACAAAGAAAACAAATTATTTTATTTTACCTGTGACGATGAGTCCACCAAGTAGAGTGAGAATAGCTGCTACACAGCCTGTAGTAAAAATTACTAGTGTACTTCTCTGCAGAGTGACTACAGGCTCAGTATTAGCTGTTAACATTAAACAGTTTACATGCTACATTAGTAAAGTTAGGCTGATATAAGACTAACTATACTATTGAAAATGGTTGAAAGCAGGCACAGACAATTGTTGATGCTTTGTTTTTCGTAACATTATTTATTGGAGTTTATTTACCTTCTGTATTTTGTAGCTGCAGTTGAACAACCTGTGAGTCAACACTATTTTGTGTGTTGATCTCTAAATATTATAAACATAAAAGCAATATAAAACTAATTACTAAAAACATTGAATTATATTATTATATTTTTCCACGCCAAATTGTTTAGTAAAATAATAATTATTAATTATTATAATTATTTTGGGAGTTTCATGTCACTAAAACAGTTAGAAACTAGCATTCATATGGCACATGAACATTTGACACAATCCTTTAAAATCCATCTTATGTAAACAAGCAGACATTAGCAACCTTTAATTTGAATATAGACATACCGTCATCAACATGCTCATGGTTTAGATTTAAACAGCTGTCCAGCATGTCTAAACAACAACAACAACAAATGGAAAAATTAATAATTAAAATAATAATGTTGTTGTCCATGAACAGTATATGTTTGTATACAGAATGTTAGCTAGTTCAGTTCAGTTCTTTTTCTTAAACCTCATATCCTAATTATGATCAGGGAGTGGTGCTGGAGGCACACAGTAACACCCCTGATGGGGCGCCAGTACATCTTAGGTATCTACAGGGTTCAGTATCTCCAATCAACCTGGTGGCATGTCATTGGGAGGAAACTGGAGGAAACCCACACGAACACAAGGCGTACATGCAAACTCCACACAGAAAGGACCTAGATCGCCACACTCGGGGATCAAACCCAGGACCTTCTGGGAGGTGACAGTGCTACCTACTGAGCCACCACCCCACCCTTGTTAGGTAATCATTGCTTAAAAAAAATTACCACAACAAAATAAGCAATGATGTCAAATGATGTTAAGTAAAATGTTTAGGTTTAGTAAAATTAGCTAAATTAGGAAACTGTATGGACATGTAGTCCACTTCTCTACACATGTTCACATTCTGTGTCTGAATGATATTTAGTTCTTGCTTTCATGTTTATTATGGTAATTACACATAAGGAAAGTTTAAACTGTTAGAGCAGTGGTAGCTCAGCGAGAAAAGTTCAGGACTGATATTTGGCTCAAGTACCACATCTGCCAGGTTGTCGCTGTTGGACTATTGAGCAAGACCCCCAACCCTGAACTACTTGCAAAAGTAAGTTGCTTTGGATTACGATTCGCCCTTTTATGAAAGTCCAGCCTTTCCAAATATGTGATTAAACAAACATGGAACCGCCCCACAAGCAATGATTGGTCAAAGTTCTTCTCAATCGTTGCCTAGCACCATAGAAACAGAGAGCGAAATCGTTTAGCGATAACACTGCAAATGTGCATTTACATTTCACAGAAAGCTTTAATCTCAGCAGGTGACAAAAGTGTAAAGCACAATAGTGGGTTTTGAGTTTCGTTTAAGTTAAAATATATATAAATATAGTCAATTTGATGTTTTATTGTGTATTAAATCTCAATAATAGTTGCATTACTTTAGTGTACTATTATACAATGTAAAGCCTCCTACATCCCCGCTGTAATAGGTATCGTCAGCTGTAATAGGTATAGCAGTAGCAATAATTAAGCGTCATGAGATCTTTCGTTTTAAGTTTGTAGTTAGTGTTATCAAAATTGATCAATATCAGTAAGTTTTAATTTTCTACACGATTAGAAACTTCAAAAAAGAAATATGAGTGATACAAAATGTATACAATAATGTTCAAGCAACAATCGCCTGTATTTAAACTTGCAAACGCACCAACCTGGCAACACAATGGCTACTTCATATTCCAACCAGACGAAACCAATAAGAAATATCCAAATTCAGGCTTAGCCAATCAACTGGCGTGTCGGTAAACAGGTCGCATTTTATATGTTGTATATTCCCTTTAGCAAGAGCCCAATGCTTGTTATGATTAAACACCCCTACCTTTATAGTGCACTACAGTAAATTGTTACCACATTTGGAACACTCACCACACTGGGTAAACTACCTCGAAGACGTAATTCAGAAAGCTTGTCCCTTCTGCTATTGAGGTAAAGTTAACAGGTTTAGCACTTGTGTATAATGTTAAACAGCTGGCAGGATAATTATTCAGTTACTTTTCAAATCATTATTGACTATTCATGTGCAGTTTTAGTCGACACAAACAACAAATCGTTAAATACAATGTTCCGGTTAAAAGCTTTACTATGTAACAGTTATTGACGACAACATTCGTTTAAATAAGGTGTTAATTCAACACGAGTGCAGAAGTATGTTTTTTTACTGTGCACACTGGGTTGTTATTACACTACAAAAGCACAGCGATATATCTACTACTATATGGCTAACCTTTTACCTAGATCACATATTCCTCACTTATCTCTGTAAAACGCTCCCCAAGTTCAACTGCAAGACATTTTCACGCCTAAACTCTTTACACAGTGAGAATACACAACATCTAAACAGTATCCGCGTTTCAATTTATATAGCAAGAATTCTTTAAAATGTAATGCTAAGTGTATTAAAACGAAATTTTTCCACTGTACGTGTATAAACATTTTTAAGGATTGGAAGTTGCCAGATCCGTTGGATGCTCAATTGTGGGATTAAAAAGAATGGCTAAGACATCAACAGTAGTCCTATCTGTCAACCCAGGTTATCTATGCTTGTTGAGACAATTGTAATTATTTACTGAGGTATTTAAACTCATTATTGAAATCAGCATTTAATAAGTTTTAACCTAATGGTGTCTCTATGAATACTCTTTGGTGCAATAACTGATCTCCTGTCTAAGCTTTGTAAACTGCTCTTTAGTTTTGCCCACGGTTACAAAACACCTTGAACACTTGAATCCAAGGAGTATGTTAAAGAAGCTCATGGTCAGGTGGGCAAATATTTAAAGTGTATTATTGTATTGAACTGCATTTTAATTTTGGCTTCTCTTTATTGTTTGTAGCTAATGTTTAGGGCCGTGACCAAGTTCCTTCTGACTAATCCGGTTGCTGGTGGAAGTATGAGGTCTCACTGCAGTCTTGCTGGAAAAGTTGCCATCGTTACTGCCTCCACAGACGGGTACAATCGCAATACTGCATGCACAAATAAAGTCAATACTGTAGCTGCTGAGGGTGTTGTACAGCTTCAAGATCTCACGGGCCATATACTTGTATACATATTCTTCCCATGTTTACCTGGGTATTCTCCCACCTCCTGAAAGCATCCCGAAGGGGAAAGAGAAAAGCTATGCGAACATTAAGAGCACAACTCTTCACAGACAGTGACCAAGGGTGATGACAAATTCTGGTCCTCCAGAACCATCTTGTTGTGCAACACCCACTCAGCCAACTGTACCACAGTACTGTGATTTAAATAACAGCACAACCCAATTTTCAGGATTGGCTTGGCAGCAGCACAGGCGTTAGGAAAACGTGGGGCTCATGTTGTAGTGAGCAGTCGTCGAAAGGACAATGTGGACAAAGCTGTGGCGCTCTTACAGAGTGAAAACGTCCAAGTGACTGGAACAACCTGTAATGTGGGCAACAAAGAAGACAGAGAGAGGCTGATCAGCATGGTGAGCTTAATGAATGTCTTCTAAAACGGTATTGTTCTTTGTAGTTTTAAACTTAAAGATCTTAAACTCTTGGCTTTTTCCTCAGACTTTGGAGCAGTGTGGTGGTATTGATATACTGGTCTCTAACGCAGCTGTGAACCCTTTCTTCGGAAACATATTAGATTCCACAGATGAGGTCTGGACCAAGGTAACTGTCAAACCCTTAACAGTTGTACTTTCCATAGAAATACTTGGAGTCACATGGAGCTTCAATAGATATATGTACTGGATACAGCTCTGTGTGGGAACCCAGCACTCCTTGATCTTAGTGACTAAATATAAATATCTATTACTAAAGTTTTTTTTAAATAAATCACTTCATGTTTCTTGACTGCTGGTTTTGGTCCCAATCGCTAGACTTGTCCTTTTTTTCTTTTGCAGATATTAGACGTGAATGTAAAAGCTTCATTTCTTTTAACCAAACTAGTGGTGCCTCATATGGAAAAAAGAGGGTTAGAAAACCAAAATACACTTTAAGAATTAAGTACTGTTTAAGGTTTTTCTATATCCTGGCATTAATTTTTGCTCTTCATTTCAGAGGTGGCTCTGTGGTCTTTGTATCATCTGTAGCAGGGTACCAACCAATGCCGGTAAAAACATTAAAGCTTTTAACCTCTGAACTCGACATGAACCTTGAACTTTGATGTGATTTTCTCAGCTAAAACAGTCAATCTACTTAAGTGACTTCTCACAACACTTTACTGTATGCTGTAGGAATTTGTGCCCATTCAGTAAAAAAAAACTTGTATGGTGGGGCAATGATATTGGTAAAATAATTGGTCAGAGCTCTGTGCACGCTGTTCTTCATGTTTTTATAGACCTTATTTTGTGCACAGTCATTATAGAACAAAAAGTGTTCCATTGAACTGAAGCATGTAGTTTCCTTTACATTACTGTGGCTGAAACACATACATTAAAAACATAGAAGTGGTGTCTCAAAGCTTAGTCATGTAGTTGGCCATTTTAACAGTTAATCAGGAAATAAGGTGAAAAAATGGCCTTTCGTTCAGAAAAATAAGATTCCACTTATTATTTATTTATATATATATTTTTTACTGTTTATGGGTTTGGTCCATGAGATGTTCTTTTATTCTATAAACCAGAATATGAATTAGAATAGATTAGGTCTATATATAATGTTTATGCACAATATATTGTTAATTCAGTACATATCTTGGCTTTAAAAATAGTGGCTTGCAATTTGTCTCTTAAATCCTGTTTTGCCTGATATTGGAACTGTTGAATGTGTGTAGGGTCTTGGTCCATACAGTGTGAGTAAGACAGCTCTGCTGGGCCTAACAAAAGCACTTGCTCCTGAGCTTGCACACAGTAACATTCGAGTCAACTGTGTGGCTCCAGGAATCATCAAGACACGCTTCAGTTCTGCTGTAAGTAATGTTTATATATTTCATACACACGAAATACACAGAAATGTCAGAAACTGATAACTTTTTACTTTAATCTGTGACATCTTCTGACGGTTACTGGAAAGAACAGAATGTAAATTTGATGCACATTGAAAAAAACTATTTATTACATATCATACAGTGATTGGAATCTTTCAGATCTGGTATCCCTCTATTATTCTGTCACATGTTTCAAATGGGGGATAAAGTATTCCTCCTAATTGTTGACGTCAGATTTTGTGAACAGATGTGTTTAATCAATTCACTCACCGCTCAGTGTGATTTGTCCAGATACGTTTGCTCCTGGTGGTCACTTTCATTTAATGCCTGCACTTCTTATTGTAGTTATGGCACAATGAAGACGCAACAACAGAGTTTATGAAGTTGCTGAGCATTAAAAGGTACAAATGCATTTTAATTTGTATGTCTCCAACATTTCAACATGGCATGATCAAAAGTACTTAAATATCTGAACAGTCATCTTTTTAAAAAGTGTTGGGCACAGGATAAAGACCTAGCATAAAAAAAACCTGTACATACTATATTTACTTAATCTCCTTTAAAATAGCTAACCTATTCACCATAACTGTATGATACATTGTATCTGAACTTTTATTTAACCTCAGATAGCTAACTTGATTTATATTTTTAAATGTTAGGGGTCAGCACGGTGGCATAGAGGTCGGCCAAAGGTTCTAAATTGTCCATAATACCTAAACTTCTGATTCTTGTGTAACTAGTAATGACCCGTGTTGTCATGAACATAACCACGTCGTGTTTTTTTCTGCTCATAGGCTAGGAAAACCAGAAGACATCGGAGGAGTGATTACTTTCCTGTGTTCGGACGATGCCTCCTACATCACTGGGGAGACCATTACTGTAACAGGAGGCATAAACTGTAGACTATAGAAGGTGTGTGTGAGTGTCATCACGTACCCAAAAGTGTATGCAAGAGGACAACCTTAAAAAGCAACTAAGAAACAATCAGGGTACACTTGTTTAACTGATGAGATTCTGACGTCAGATTTGGCACTCAAAGAAAATAATGTGAAATTTTCATTAAACACGTATCCATGTGTGATGTCATTTGTATAAATCAATTATTCGAACTGAGAAGTTGGCATCTATTCCACAAACAAATAACTGAGATAAGCTCAGTCCAGTATTTTTTAGAGTATGTAGATACAAGAAAACATATAAAGCTCTCTTAGACCTTATGCAAGGGTATATCATGTTCTCACACTCTGCCAGTAGTCAATTTTCATGCCTTGCGTCTGCGTCGTTTAAATAGCAACGGTGCTTGTGAATATATTTACAATCATGGGTGTGGTGGTGTCGAAATGAGTTGTATTCAGGTAAATTTCTGGTGTATTGCTATCTTGGCAGTGTCCTCTGCTGAGAAGTGTTTGACAAGTTTATGCTTAAATATTGAATTCACCAAAATCAGAACGCACCAAGCTCTTAAAAGGAATGGCGAGCGACATGCTGATTGGTTTATTGTATGTTACAGGGGAAAAACAATTAAGTGACTCAGTATATGCCTCTGTAGGTGTACTTTCTTCATAATTATGATAGCAAATACACAGACACACCCTAAATCAGTTCCAGACAAGAGCTTGATAGGATGCCGCCTGTGCAACAAATCCAGTACTACCGTGCTATTGAATATTCTGCAAACCTTTGGGGGTCTTACAACAGTAGAAGTGATTGGGAACGACTGCAACTCTGCAATGAAGTGGTGGATGTAAAACACAAAAGTAAATCAAGCAATGCTGGGGTCAGAGTTCACATAAAAAACATTTCTTTAAAATATTTATTATTAAAATGCTTCACATAGGTAGTTAATATTAGAATCATAATTATTTCACATCAATTAACTGAAACATGCATAAATGTGTCCTCACATATGGCATTTTAAACCATATTTCATGTTTAAAATGCCATTGGTAAAAGAAGAGATTAAAATGAGTCTGGTAGCACCAAATAAAAAAAAATGTATAAATGAGCATCATCTGCATCCATTTCCTGGAGACAGGAGGTCACGGCGAAAGAATGGAGGACTCCAATATTCATGTAATGTAGGAATATAGGTGTCATTTTTGGTCTTGCAGTATCGCTTTGTAAACAGCTGGAAGGAAAAAAAGATTCAAGATTTATTAACATAATTGCAAGCTCAATTTATTGAAATCTGCATGTTCAAGTAACGTGGATATTGGCCATGTAAAAAACCAAAAAGGTTCTTTTGTCTTTGATAATAGAGGCATATCAATAAATTCTTCCTGAAAAAAATAATCTGTCTATCCTTATCATACTGTAAAAAGAGGAAACAATCCTGTTTTCATTGCATTTTTCAATGTATTATGTCGGGATTTGCTTACCCGTCCTTTCACTTTCGCTGTAACTTCATCTTCTGAATCAACAATAACGTCTTCTGTGGATTCAAGTACAGGAGAAGTCAGATCTATAAACGGAAGGAAATATCAACACAGGCTGTTTGGTACCTTTGTTAAAACAAAGTGTCTGAGCAGTGAAATAGGAACTGAAGCTTCCTTCTATAGTAAATAGACATTGAACAGTCCTGTCAACAGTCAAGCAAGCTTTACATTGCCAAAGGGTTAAAAGTTGCTTGACGACAAGGGAGCCGCTGCTCCAGCTTTCTTCATTCCCATGATTAGTTAGTTATGCTTAATGATCCAAATTTGGAGCCTTCTTGCCCAACAAGCTTTTTGCTTTTGCCTCTTTTTGATTTTCACTATTTGCTGTTAGTGACAGAAATCATGAGGGTAGCTGGCATATAAACTGCCACAAAACAACTTTGCCAATTTGGGTATACAGTGACCTCAAACTACAGGAGTAAACACTCAGAAGTTAAGGATAATTGGCTTTAAATGGAAATGTATGGAAAACGTAAAAGGTCAAGGCTACAATGATGATATATTATGAAAGTAAGGCATTTAAATAGAAGTATGTAATTGTGATCTCATCTCCACCTTTCGGTCAGACTCAAACATTTTTACTGGTGTCAAGCCACAGGATCCGATTGGGTGTCTTGTCAAGACAACAGAAGATCATTGATCCAAATTAAGGCCATTACTGGCGCTGTAGGAAATGTATTGGTCAATTCAAGACCCCTAACTTTAGTAGTGTAGGTGCGACTATTAGTTTCTAAATGTAAAACTATTTAGGAAAGTAAATCAAGAATCAGAAAAATGCTACAACACCAGTTCGATTTTACTAGGATTTACGTCACATCATTAATTTGTGATGGTTGGATGATCAGTCTTATTTCTCCAATGCTTTATTTATTAGGATCACTTTGGTTACATTCTAAGAATCACAGAGCATATGGCAGGAACCTCCGAGCCATCTTGTCGGTATCACACAACAGATTCAAACCACGATCCAATGACTGTGGGCAAGGTTCAGATAATTGTATCTAATTAAATAAAGATTGTTTGAAGGCACATGGCTTCACCTAGTGAGACATGTAAAGTGGGGCAAAAAAGTTTTTAGTCAGCCACTGATTGTGCTAGTTCTCCAACTTAGAATGATAAGAGAGGTCTGTAATATTCATCATAGGTACATTTCAACCATGAGACAAAATGAGGGGGAAAAATCCAGGAAATCACATTGTAGGATTTTTAAAGAATTAAATGATGGTGGAAAATAAGTATTTGGTCAATAACAAAAGTTCAACTCAATAATTTGTAACATAACCTTTGTTGGCAATGAGGTCAAACATTTCATTTCACAACCACTAGGCCACTCCAGGACCTTGAAATGCTTTTACGGAGCCACTCCTTCGTTGCCCGAGCAGTGCGTTTGGGATCATTGTCATGCTGGA
>JAYDZF010000032.1:17063102-17076959 GCA_034509105.1 Microcambeva barbata | reverse complement strand
AGTAAAAATGGGGGGGGGGGGGATCCAGAACAAGAACAAAGGATGTAGAAAAGAAAGAAGACAGGAAGTGAAGATGATTAAATGAACACTGACCTGAGTGAGATCTGGGATGTCACCCTGATCAATCCCCACTTGCTGATTCACAAACAAAACACAGGAACACAAACACAGGGTGGAGGTTGGGTGTTGGGTGATGGTTTGGTGAAAAAAAAAACATAAACAGAGCCTCATTCAATCATGCAATGACTACAAACTTTTAAAAAATCAACAACGTTAACAGAAAGGTGGAAGAGGGCGATGCTGCCGTACGATCAGCACATGAATGGGGATGAGGATAAGGCAGAGGGAGATGATGGTGGAGTCCAGCACTGGGACTTGATCCTCAGAAGCAATTTAGAACACAATAATGAGACAACACACAGACATGAGTGATCGATCCCTCGATGAGAAGGGTAGAGGGACGTTCGGCTCAAAATGCCAATATCACGTTCATGTCTCAGTGATTCTTATTGGGTTTAATTGGCTGCCAACGGGATCCCACTAAAATGTGTAGCTTTGAGACTGCAAGGGGAAAATTATTTACCATTTTAAGAGGTAAGGAGTGAAGCGGAAATCAAACAGAATGCAATTTTTATGGGAGGAATGGTGTGAAATAAATAATTTATCAATGTCTCAGAACAAAGCCTTTATCTTGCTAGCAGACATTTTTGGTATGGTCTGTCAGAAACCCCTGTTGAATGTTCAATGTCAGTCAGCCAGCCTCTAGGGGGTGTGTTCTGTTCTACAAGTAAAAACAATGGAGCCTTTACAAATAATCATTAACAGGACTGGAATTGTTTGTTCTTATTAATCAGCTTTTTGTCATTGGTGTGTAAGAGCTGAAAGAAAGAAAACACTCTTTAGTCTTCTTGCCCTACTGAGAGGCCGGATGCTGCTTCCTGTTACATTGATGTGTAGTTGTTTTTTCAAAGATGGTGGAGTTTCATAACAGTCATGTGTGCATGTGTGTGTGGTCCACAATGGCAACCAAGCCGTGTTGATGAAAAAGCTTAAAATATCCTTGCGGATGCAGCGGGTGAACGTTGATGGGCATCCATTTCATACCCTTGGAATTACATTCAGTCGAAATTACCTCGGTTTGAACCAGAGATTAAAATACTATCATTGTCCCCGGCATGAACAATCAAACCTTTTTTATTATATTCCAGGTTATTTGTCTTCATCATATGTTGTGAATTGAAGTGTGTGTTTCATTGTTTATTGGTTGAACTTCAAGTCAACAAAATAATTACATAAAGGGCATGATCAAAAATATTCTTTCCTGGTTGAAGGCTTAGTGGATACCTTGGTGACTCGGTACAGATAATTTGAATCTAATCGAAGACCTTACCTTACATGTCAGATTATTTAGATTCATTAGTTTTGATTTACTAGCTAACAGTTAGCAACATGCCATTTATCCCAATGGGATGCTGTGGTACGACATGCTTGCTGGTAAACTAACTCCCCGTGTAGTTGTCCATGAGAAGTCCACATTACCTTTCAAACTAGTAAAAACAAATCAATTACAATGTATGTTTGCTAAAAGTAAGAGGGATATATTAAACAGGGAGTGAGCATTTTACCCTCAAAGTTGATATTTGAAGCAGGAAAAATGGGCGTAAGGATTTGAGTAAGTTTGACAGGGCTTAAACTGAGTCAAATTTCAGCTCTTGTGGGGTGTTCAGGGTCTGTAGTGATCATCATCTTTCCAAAGTGGTCCAAAGAAGGAACAGTGGTAAACAAGTGAAAGGGTCATGGGCGACAACAGGCGAGCTACTGTAGCTCAAATTGATGAGTTACTCAAGGTTCTGATGGAAAGAAATCGTGATGTGAAGTGCAGTCAGGCCAATTATCCAACTGGTAAAATCCTTGTGTGAAGGCTATGATGAAAGCATCATTAACACACAGTACCTCTGCTACTTTGAGAAACTCAGACAGCTTAGTCATCCTGTAGAGGAACTTCTTATAGATGTCCAGAGCGTCTTTGCACTGGTTCTTTTTCATATCAAAATATTTTTCTGTTGAGAAATAGAGAAACGAAAAAAACAGCTATTAGAAGAGCAATCGGAGAAAAATGCTGTATTTACCACTTCAGCAAACTGTCAAAGCATGCCCCGGCTCCTTAATAGCTCTGCCCTGATTGCGACAGAAGCTGCAGCATGCAAATTGTCCTCCAATGGACAACGAGTGCTATTAATGCTCACTCAGAGTCATCCACTAAACCCAGTCAGTAAAAATCAGCCATTAAGCTTCTACAAAAAATGAGACTCGAAGAGCTTTCTCTATCAAAAATAGCTTAAAGAACGAAAACACCGGTCTGGACATGTGACGCACATCAATGCTAATAAATGTGTTCTGCTGAGCTATGCTAACACATGCTGCTTGTTCCTCACATTATGAAGATATGTTGCCAGAAACATAGGAGCGCTCAGGCTTTTGGGAGAAAAATAATGCACACCTCATACTTATAATCTAATGAGTAAGAAGTACAGATCTCTGTAAATAAATGAGTATATGACACACATGTTCACAGCGGGGTGGGGTTTGTGAGCCACAGCGGATCCAATCCACATTCCAGACACACAGCAGTTTTTACACTTGATTTAACCCTCTTATTTCTTTCCTAGCTTGAGACCAGCACTGAGAGAGCACTGACCTTTCAAATGCTAGGTATGTTTGGCTAGTTAGCATGCTCTTCCTGTGTGGGTTTCCTCCCCCAGAAACAACTATCACTAAGATGTTACAAATTAATTATCAAAGACATTGAATTCACATTTATTTACAGAGTTTGTTGCTACACATTCATGAGAAAAGTTGTAACGCACTGAATGATGGGATTGCCTCTATTTCTAAGGAAGCAGCTGGGAGCCTTCGTTACTTCCTTTGTTTAAATAGCATTTCAAATTGAATGTACCTCATCAGTTAACATTTTATGGTATCTAATAATCTGAACAGCTTTTTTTAGGCGTGTACAATGGCAGGAAATGCATCTATTACCAGTTTTTTTGTTTTTTATTTACGCCAGAAAAAAGCCTTTACTTACAAACAGTCACCTTCAGATGTTTGAAGCAGAAAAATGGGCGAGCATTTTCACATTTGAACTAGGTGGAATCAGTTAACAGTCTAACCATAAATGTTTAGTACATTTATGTTCCCAGATGGGAGGTGAACATGGCCATGGCAGGGAGATTTAAGCCCACACTGGACAGGCCATTGCTCGTTCTGCCCAATGTCAGCAAAGTAACCATTAAAAGATGTCAACTGGTTGTAAATATAATTATACTTAAAGCAAAAATATTATTAAATCTCTCCATCTTTCTCGTTGACATGTTGAGTCATAGTTAGCCAGTTCAGACTGTAGATGATGGAAACGCAACATTTTGTTTTTTTCTTTCTGCCAATAAACGGGTCACACTTACAAAACATTTGAAGGGAAACCCAGTTACCAAGGTTATAATTCCCTAAATCACAAATACAGGAAAATATTTCTTATAGTTTAATAGAGGCTGTGGAGTATGAGGAGAATGATCGACTAAGCACAAGTAAATGATTGCAACATCATCATGCAGCTATAAATGTCAGAAAATTATTTTTAAGATGTAATTTTATGCCCACTTTGCTATTATTACATCAATGTCAATCCTGATGAACCACTTGATCCATAATCGTTTCACTACTTAACCGTAATCATGCTTCATTTTCCATCATTTACTAATCCCAGAATTACATAATTCTCTTTTTTCCCCTGCATGTTGTGGTTTTGTGGCTCTTCAACAAGATGGCTTCATGAACGCACTTCATTTTTATGAAGTCAATTAATATTGAATATTGTTTATGCCTTTTTAATCCTGATTTAGTGTAGCCAATTAGTCTTTCGCGACTGTGGATCCAAACTACATTTAAAGAAGGTATATTTTATCTACTCCACGCCACTTCCAATTTCTGCTCAGCCCTTCAACCGCTTTCTTTTTATCCGTGATTAGATATGAGACTCCTCCACTTCTGCACATGAAGGGGTAAAATTAAATGTATAGATATATAATAAATAAACTAAATCACTGCCAATTCAAACTGCTTCTTTAGTTTGCTCTTTACTTTATTTGTCCGAGAGGCACTAACCAATCAGAACTGCTCATTAGAATGTGTCTGACTCCTGTTGTATGTGCTCTGAATTCAGATATTTGAAGCTCTAAGAAGATTTAAAGTGAAGAAGATTCTCTGAAAGCAGCTGTGTATTGGTGGCTACACACCCAACCAAAAACGTATTGCTTTTGGCCTTAAAAATGTGCCATGCTTAGCAGATTAATACCATCACACAGCCGAAGAACTAAAAAAAAGTCCTGTTCGTGTACACACTCGACTGGTCAATAGCGGTTAGATTCTTACCCAGCAGGTTGATGACCCCTTCATTATATGCAGCAAACAGACGGATGGAGTCTTTAAAGAGCAGCATGAATGCAGCGTTGATCACTCCATTGGTAAGCTCATTAGGGTTTGCCTGGACAAACACACACACAAAAAAACATTCTTGTTTACAGCTCGGATGATGTTTGGAGTGTTCACTCGTCTCAAGAGCGGTGCCCCTCAGCAGACTGCATCAATCAGAAAGCAAAATCAGAGCACAACTACATTTCTAAATGTATTTATTTCACGTATTAAACTTTGTGTACATCTGTGACAGGGCAGATAAAGACAAGATTCATCAATTCAACTATTAATGTCAAAAACATAATTATTGACAATTCTGTACAGTGGACCCTCGACAGTTTAACATACCTACATTTGGGGTACAGACAAATAAATCAATGTTTTGGGTTTGATTCCCATATGGAGCTGTCTGAGTATATTTTTAATCTGTCATCCTTCCCAATAAAGTTCATGTAGAAGCATAGCCGACATCATTCTAGAATGTTAATTTCATCAGTAACACAAAAAGATGATACATAATTATTATTCAATTTGATTTGACCATTTTGCAGTCATAAACAATCAGTATAATAAGGACTCACATGTAAACACAGAGCCACACACACACACACACACACACACACACACACATACACAGAGACAGACACGTGCGCACACACCTGGAAGTCGAGGAGAGCGTCCAGCTGGTTTTGAATAATGGGCAGAGTTTTGATCAGCTTCTCTGTATTCATGGTGCGCATCACTCCATCAATACTGCACAACGTACAAACACAAATATGAACAAACAACCGAAGAAACAAAA
Source organism: Microcambeva barbata (assembly GCA_034509105.1). NCBI lineage: Eukaryota > Metazoa > Chordata > Actinopteri > Siluriformes > Trichomycteridae > Microcambeva > Microcambeva barbata. The sequence continues at coordinate 17,071,687 of JAYDZF010000032.1, read as the reverse complement.
CCAACAAACAAACAGAAACAAAAGACCAAACTCCAAATCTCAGGCAAACAAACAAATGAATAAGACAGAACCACTGATTTTACACGTCAACATTCCAGAAATGTTCATTGTTCAGTATTTTGTCCAATAATGGGGTGAGCTTCACATAGTTTATCATTCTTTTGTGGGTTTAATTCACATTGCCATTTGTACAAGTATATCACGGGTTTGATGTCCACTGATGGTACCTGGTACATCGGATTTGGTAGGCATGTGATGTTTTTTGGCTGCTTGACCTGCTCACTCATTGTCCAGGAGACCACAGTGTCTTGGCATCCAGCAAAAAATGACATTATAACTGTTGCGCAAGGAGTCACATCCTAATAACATGGGGAGTCTGAGGACATCACACAAACCCACACATGCTTAACCGTGTAAGTAAAAACACCTCCAGCTGGAACTGAACTCCACAGAGGTTTTTTAATCTTTATAAAATCAGCTCCATCAGCTTTTAGGAGCGACTTCATTAGTGCCATAAAGAGCCGGCCCGACTCGAACGCGGCCCATCGAGAGCCCGGCTCGGACGTGCTAATCGGAGCTAAGTTATAGCTGCCAAATAAACGGAACAAAAATAAATTGAAATAAAAGCCTGATTTATGAGGTTGGTGTGAAAACTGAAAAGTTTGGTCGGGTTATGTGATTAATTTGGAGTTACAAGCACGGTTAACTGTGTTGCATTTGTCAAACTGAACAGTATTAGGTTAGCGGTTGAATATTGCCTGCGTGCCTCAGACAGCCGCATCTATCACCAGCTTCAGCATTTTGAACCTAATCTCTACATATCGACTCTGGCTCAAACAAAACCTAGAAGAAAAAAACAACAACCAAAAACCATCTGGGAGCAGACGATATCAGCATTGGTGTGCTAGCATGTTTAACCACCGCCCCACTTAAGGGAGCATCTAACCAATTATTAATAAGGAAAGTGGGAAGTGACAATTATGGTTATTTATTTTACTGGAGCTTTGCCCTTTCAATCTAGTCCGATCCTATCAAGGAGAGTCAGATCACCCCATAACCACCCGACAGGTTTCCAATCAGCAGTCGTTTCACATCGTCTTCCAGTCATGCGTTTCCATATACGGAGAGCCACACAACTACAGCCTCCACACCTCAGCAGTCTATTGATCCCTTCTTATACACGCACAGATGTACACACATGCCCCGGCCTCTGTACTCCTCCACTTCTGTGCATGTGCCCTGGGCAATCAAGGTCCTTACACAGCCCTGACGCCTTTTCATTCAGGTATTTCCCACCCAGCAGACCCACTGTGTCGCCTGAGCGCCCTTTAATTCTTTATTTAAAGAGGACATCTTTTGCAAAACTCACTTTTTGTCTGCTTTTGTAGTTCCACTTGGGTCTCTAATGATTATATAAACCTTCGTCTTATTTTCAATTGCAGAGGGCTAAAACGAACACCACATCGGCTTTTGTTCTCGCTAATATGCGATCTTTGGTGAACAGTGGACGCGATACGACCATGCATCACACACAGTAAGAGACTTATGGACTGTAATGTCAGGTTTTTTTATGAAAACCTAGCTAAAGAACAGCATACTTACCAATACTATAGAGCTAACTATGTATTCTCATTAGGGTGAAGCATTAGGTTAGAACTCACAAGTCTTCCATTAATCCAGAGGCATACATTACTCACCCTCTTTTCATTTTGGTAAAGTCCACAGCTACCAGTCTGTACGACATGGCCTTCTCATTCAGGTAGCGGCTGTAGCGTCTGATAAAAGTGGACATGTCATAACCTGAGAGAGACAAAGATTTCAAGCATGAACCCAAATTACACACAATTCTCCAGTTTTAGCGTTTTTTCACTTTTTGTTACATGTTTTGATTCAGTGTTTAATTCTCTGTGTGATGATAAAATAAAACCAATGACCAATGAGAAGATGAAAAATCACATAATCCCTGTACAAGTCTCCTCATTGGCTGCTAGACCTGTCAATCAAAACTCTAACTCACAATGGAACCACTCTGATTATTTTTTATTTTATAATTGGTTTTCCTAAATATGGTACTAAGCTTGATATGTTACTAAGTTTAATGGAGGGAGCATCTATAGATGAGAGAGCATCTATAATTTCCTCAGAGCTACAGACAGTCCGGGCATTAGTTGCTGAACGAATTTTTTATTTCCAAGGTAAATAAATTCTCATTGATGTTTTATTTGTGTAAGCGCGTTTCAAATTGTATTTATTTGAAATTTCAGGCTCGGCAGTGCCTTTTTAACCATTTTTACAGAGGGGGGAGGCATAAAGGTTGGTTGTGATAGCTCAGCTCATGGTTTAATTTGTATGAGGCTTACTGTGTTAGCTTAGTAAGTAAACAGTGATGACACTCACCATAACATTCTGCCTTATCAGTTTAATGTCTTATTTGAATCTACTAGTAAAGTAGGATTTGGACAAACCTAATGGTTTCTTTTGGGCATGCTGACATTCTCCCACAGCTGTAGTCCAGGTCAGATGTCTGCATCCTCATTGTAGGTGCTCTCAACTATGGTCACCCTGACTGACCTATGACTATGCATCAATGAGTCATGATTACCCAACAATCTGTCTGCGGTTCAAGCATATTTCCTCCTCAGAGCCACTTGTATCAGTCACAAAGGTCTTGATGATGATGCATATCTGGAGCCTGTAGCAGATCTACTGAGAGGCACACTCTCATATCTCTAATTGTCACATAAACAATTGCTGAACCGATGTGCAAATTTTTTGGGGTGGTTCTAATGTTTAGGCTCATCATTATCCAGAACTGAATCCTTAATTTCTACATACCTTGCAATGCACCTTTATCCAGGAAATTGTTGAGATTGAAGAGAGTGTTCCTGGAGGCCAGGTACTGTATGAAACGCTAGAAGACAAAATAAACACAGATTAGAAGGAAATCTGTTTGAAATGGAACTGTCGCTGCTGCAAATCTGTACAAGACTGGACTACACAAACCACTTGAAAGTCATGCTGGGAATTCCCAGAAAGCTGAGCAAGCAGCGTTCCACTTTCTGCTCTGCACGGACTTGACGGACCGGCACAGGATCATGCTACACGACTGATTAGAAATCGAGAGGATTTACACTGGAACACAGAGACCACCGGCATACGTCTGTGCTCCTCAGAGGAAGAGAGGGAACGTAAACTCCAGTTTAACTAAATTTGTATTTTTCTTTATTCTCAAAGTAAAGATAAGCAAGTAAATGGAACTAGGGATGTAACAATGTGCCATATTCAGTTAATCAATTCACTTGTATGGTTCGACTTGGTATTCCTGTTAAATGAATCGATATTCACTTTAAAGGGTGCTGCCACTATTCACCAAGCATACCCAAATTCAGAAATTGGTTTGAGTGTCTATCACACATTATATACCACCAAATCAGCTTGAAACTTGCCTTTCTTCATGATCTACATGCTGGAGCAGTTAAAATAAAGTGCTAGAAATGTCCCACATTTATTGAAAGAGTAGGACCACGACATCCAGTTAAAATCCAGAGCCCCTGATTGCCCAGTCATGAATCCAACTGAGCATCAGCAGGACCACAATTATCATCATGTTCACTCTGTGGAGTCATCCCCAACATCCCCTCTAGCAGCTGTGGGATGCACTGTAGCCAGCATAGCTCCAAGCCCATCTAGATGACAACAGTGTACTTTGTAGTCTGTGGAGTCTGACACCAGTTTTAAAAAAATGTAATAACATTTTATTTACCTGTCCAGCATGAATTAGCAGCAAATGATGGGGGGGTTTGACTTTTTATATGTAATACGTGCAAAATATGCAAATAGAAGCTGAAGTCCTTTCTTCAGTCATGCAGTAAATAAAGAAAAAAGACCTGCCACCAGGAGCAGGTGCTATTTTAGAGTCAGGTTACCTAACCAACCTTATCTAAATCTGAAGGAACACAGCATTGCCTACTCTGTCTAAATCCAGCAAAATTCAAATTTCAGTGGATGGCTTTAGCTAAAAGGAACATATTCAGCAGGCACCATATTTAAACTTCAACCCTAGGCTTAGCAGTCTCGGGAGGCATTTCCCTACCCAAGAGTACATAGAAGAGGGTCGCATGATTACAAATCAGAGCCAAGTTCCTGTCATCTATATTTTATTCCTGTCACTGCGAGGAAGTCGGTGCTGAGTCATTATAATTACTTTCCTAAAAACAGCCACTTTTGATCCCTAAAATGTCTGATCTGAAAGATTTAAAAATAAGCCATACAATCTCAGCAGAACAAACTAAACCCCCTTACAGCTTAGAGGGGGAAATGTAATCGACTGCATGGTAGCCTAACTGTTAGAGCTTTGTGATTTCAATCAAAATGTTGTGGGTACGAATCTTATCTATACCCTGCTGTCTGACCCCAGCTTCCAAAACTAAGCTGGGATTTGGAAAAAAAAGTGGACCCTTGACCCTAACCTTTCTAATGACTAAAATGCTATTTTTGTTATAAATACAAGTATATTTGCCCTTAAATATTAAATCTACAACAGATTTAGTGTAATGAACAATAATAAACATGACATTTCGGTTTGTACTCTCAGCACTGGTGTGCTAGCAAAAAAATCCTGCTGCTCCACTTGAGCACAACACACAGCACATGCTATTTTCTTAAAATCAAATCTAATGCAGTCTTCTGTCCAGCAGGAGAATCACTTAACACCCTCAACACGACTCACTCATGCAGACTTCTTTTGTAAATCTACTTTCTCCATGTCATGCCTCAACAGGTCCATTCCATCCGGCCATTTTTCCAATCCCGCATCTCCATGACCATGATTTGGAACAGACAGATAGAAGTAGACAGATAGGTAAGAGGACCGGCATGCTTCTCCTGTGCACGTAATAAATCAAGAAGATACTAAAGACACTGACACTGTTCAACTGGCATGCATTATTAATGCAGAAGGCTCCGGGCAGAGGAGACCCCCCCTCCCTGAAGCATCTCAGGCAACCCAGCGCTGGTTTGTGATGAGATTTCAGCACTGTCTTACACGTCTTGATCAATATGGTGGTTGAAAATCAAACCTGACCCTGGAGGAGTGGGCTAATGCATGCAGGGAGTTCACCACTGCAGAGTCAGGAACTCGTCTCCTAACAAGTTACTATGACTACAGCTCACTCCACTAGTGTATAAAACCAAGCAGAAAACATGAGTGTAAAAAACATCCTTTATTTTTTACACAGTTTGTTGGAGTGGGGGTTTTTAACAGTGAAATCCAGATGATTGGTCAGAAGAATATCATCCTGTATCAGTGGAATTTCTGGGTCAAATCTTGAAACTTCACAATAAGATATTTTCCATTACTGAATGTACCCCAATTCTCAGCAACAAGATGATATTCCGCAGCCATACCTCGGATCGAATCTCGGCTCTGCTACCGGAGACCCTCTAGCGAGCATGACTGGCAGTGCCTACAGCAGATAAATGGGCCACCAAGTCTAATGGTTGGGAAAAGACTGTAATAAGTGATTATGGTTTTCAAATGCTTCAATAACCTTGGAGGCACAAATTCACCAAGGTATGGGCAAAAAAAGGAATTAAAAGACATGTCAGAAAAGGATCCACTCCTTCCTCGAATGCAGTCTGGATGCCCAGTAGCAGAGAGGAGAAAAATGCATGAACTAATTTTTGACGGAAGGTATTGTTAATATTACAGCATATACATTTCTTAATTTTTTAAAAAGCAATAGAACACTCGAAGTTGTGCGTTATCGTGAAATAACATCACAGCTGTGATTTGGTCATATATCATCTTTTATTAATGCTGTTATTCATGATAACATGTCAGGTTTTGTAAAGTGGGAAGAAACTACTACCTGGAAACCATCATAGCTATTAATCAGCTATAATCCGGCTTTAGACACTACAGCCTCTGGTGACCAATGCTAATCACTGTTCAGCCCACGTGTTTATCTTCTCCTACACTGCAGGTCCTGCTGAGAATCCTTTCCTCACTCAGTTCTGCTGTTATTTCTCCGGCATTAAAAAACACGAGAGAAAAAGCATGGCGAGTGTGTGTGTCGTGTGTGGAAAGATAATTATTACTCAGGTTAGATCACGTCACTCAAAAACTTTAAACACACTGAAAAACCCCACACGACTGGAATGTTAAAAAAAAACTCATCTCGCCTGCATTACTCACGGGGATAGTCAATATGTATAGTGATACCACAACCAAATTACAATCTGTAATGTCATGTCAGCCTGCCTTTTGTAAGAGGAATGAAAATTCAGCAAAACTAAGTCTCTGTACAACACTTACAATATACACCAGGCATAACATTATGACCAACTAACTTTGATGAACTGTGTATCTATCAGAGACAGCATTAACTTCTTCAGCAATTTGTGCTACAGTAGCTCATCAACAAAAACCATTGAATGAAAAGGTGTGTCTAAACTTTTGACTGGTACATTATTTCAGTGAACGAGGATTTTTAAAAAATGCATCTATGTAGAGAGCTTGCTAAGTTTTTAGAAAGACCCAACACAGCTTTCCCGTTGATTGTTCATCACTCCCATTGTTCTCAACAAATGCATACAATTTAACAGCAGAGTTGATAAGTAGACTCAAGTCCAGAGAGCAGAGAGCATTAAGAAGGTATTTATGAAGATTCAAGCCTATTTAAAAGCTTGATACTGAATTTTGAGTGTACTGTAAACAATAAAGAATTGCAGTAATGTAACGGGCCAAACTGCCTAGCCATTGGGAGGTGAACTTGTCAGATATACATACAAGGGATTCAGCGATTTGAACATCTAGTGCCAGAATGTTCAACTGTGGTGACAACTAAATTTATATAGTAGCACCTGATAGAGAGAGACAAAACTAATATGTGGTTGAAAACAAGAAATAAACAACAAGATTGCTGCACAGAAGCACAATGTCTAGTTTAATGATTATTTCCAATGCATGTTTAAACCTCATTTGGGTTAAAAAAAGCTGGAGATAATAGCTGAGAAGTGAGCTCCGAGGTCTTATTATCGGCTTAAAATGATAACCATGACAGTGCTCAAGGAATATTTCTCTAAAGGGTAAAATAAACAATAAAGGGGCCCAAGACAGATTCTTCTGTGTCAAATGAACAATTTTATTTTTCAAATTCAACCAGAATCATCAGCACATAGGATGGATGGATGGATAGGTAGGAGGACAGACAGAAAGAACCCCATATAACAAAAGAGTTGACAGTATGCAAAATAAAAATGCAATGTCCTTAAATTGACTAAGTTTTATTTGATTGCAGATAGTTTGAACCCAAAATATTTCACATTTGTCTGCTGAACTTGATAAGCCTGCATTCCAGGCCTGAAACACATGGCAATAAAGTCAGAACGGGGCAATTTAAGGCTTGTAATGAGGTGAAAAGCTAAATAATTATGTGATTCAAAACAGTTGATTGAAAACATTGGTTGGTACAAAAGGCTAAGTCTAGATGACTAAAGATGATCAGAGGATCTCCAGTTTGTTGAGTCGGGCATTCTAAATCAATTCAACAGTATTTTTCTTACACTTTTGCTGCACTGTTTGACAGAAATAAATTACATTTGGCATGACTTTGAAGTTATGCACCAAAACCAAACTTTGCAATTTTATGCAGTGGATAAATACAGCCAGAACCTAGAGTTTCAGTTTTCAAGTGTCTGGGTTACACATAGTGTGTATTACATAAAATGCAACACTCAGCCTGGCTGTAATTCACAGTAGGTGTGGTGATCCTGGTGTGAGAGGAACTAATTTACCTAATACACCACCCCATAAAGAGCTGAACATAGCACAGTGTGTTTGTCCTTCCTCTCAGATCCTCAAAGTTACACCAAGTCCTCAGTCATTCCACTGTCAGCGTTCTTCCCCCCTCGCCTCCCTCTTATCTCTGCTTTACACACGTAGTGCCGCCCGCTCACCTTCACTCACACCATCCATCAGTTCCCGCCAAACCTCCCTCTGTCCTGTCGAGGGCTTACAACCCTGTGGCGTCACAAAAATAAATTGTACATGCAGTATCTGGGCCACGGGTGGGAGGAACTTGTGAGAGCGGCTCACAACCCCACCCCACAAGTGTATTGGTAAGATTAGGCTTTTATCAAAATTAGGCGTAGTGGAAACTGTCTGGTCAGGGTACTTCATTAAAGATCAGTGAGTCAATGGTTAAAGCCGCACCTCTGCCAATCTACCACTGTTTGGCCCCTGACCGAGGCTCTTAACCTTGAATTGAGTCAGATAAAAGCATCTGGGAAATGCTGGAAATGTACAAACCAAAAGGTTAAAGGTCCATTTCTTCCTTGATTCGGAGCGCACAGCGTCCATTATTTTTTTAAAAAGACATGGGATGCAGAATTCATCTGACAACAATACATGCTTCCACTGCCCATGGTCCATCCTAGATGCCTCCAAGTCCAGAGCAGCGGACACCCCATTTGTGCATGTAACTCCATACTGGAGTGCTGTAGGGCAAGTGGTAGCCTAGTGGGTAGAGCTTTGGACTATCAACCAGAGATTGGCGGTTCAAATCCCGGCTCTGCTAGGCAGC
>JAYDZF010000032.1:16996994-17009248 GCA_034509105.1 Microcambeva barbata | reverse complement strand
TGTGAACCCGTAAACATGGGCTTGGGCTGTCGTTTTCATAAACAGCAAATGCAGTTGCACATTCTCTTTCAACCCAATAGTCATGCAATGACCAAAACCAACTAATTAAACATGGATAGTTTAACCTGGAACCAAACTGGATACACAAAAACCAATACAATAAAGCTTGAATTGAACAGGGACACACCACACAGTGTAAGCACACACAGAATAGAGTCCCCCAGGACTGTGAAGCAGAAATAAACAGCTGTAACAACAGCAATGTCTCAGCTGGATGTCTCAAAGCATTTTTTCTTGGTGGAGTTTTTTTTCACCATTTCTCTGAGGTGAGAAAGATAGCACTTAAGACTAAATTCAAGTCAACATCCTGTCTTATGTTTCTACAAACTTGTAAGGTGGCGGTGAGCCAAGTCGAGAGTTGTGTCTTTCTGTGTTTCCATTTCCATAATAGGTTTTGTTGGCAAGCCTGTTCTCTTCTGAAACGATACAAATCATACAGACGTTGGTCCAGTTCCCACTAGTGTGTGATTCCATGATATTTATATTTCTGGAAACTGGAAAATTTATATTTCTGGAAACTTGGCCTTACAATGGAACCTCAATTGCCCCAGTCATGACTAGTGCACCAAAAACCAAGAAATCAACATTAAGTGCAAGCAGTGCCAAGTTCTTCTTAAGGTTTCATATCTTAAATTTTTTAGAGACAGATTTGAGTCATCACAGATGGGCCGGAGCAGCCCGTCATATCTTAATCTATGCTATCATTTGTATTTGATCTGTAAAACAATGGAAGACAGAAGATCTGTTTTAATTGGTAAAGCAAGTAAAACAATGCATAATAATCAGGCTGGCAAATTGCTTTCTGACTCATTCGTCTGACTGACCTTTAAAGTGTAAGATTTATGATGGTGTCAACATCACACAAATACAAAGTTGCAAATACACTTATGGTAAACATATGTGTACACCCATTCTATTGATGGTTTTTAGATATTCTAATTCTATTGTGAATATGAAATCAATGATATAACATAAAGCACACCAACACATTCATGCTTAAATAAGCCGGTGTTAGTCTACAGTTACTGTGGTTAAGCCAAAGCAGTTTGCTAATAAGTAAAGCCTGTGCATGAGTGTTACCTGTGTGTGTCATTGAACCATTATTGATCAGTTCTGTCCAGCCAAGTAGAATCACATTTCTAATGACGAGACCTTTGCTGTCACTTGCATGGCCAGCACACCCACACACACCTTCCTAATTAAATTGTTTTTGATCAATATGCAACCTGTAGACCACATAAACTGCCATAAAAGCTGTCCTGGACCACTGAGGACAACTGTGCACTTTCAGTCTCTCCCTTTAGGGGAGTTTTGGCATCATTTCAGGTCCTTGCAAAGCCCTTGTTCTTGCTTTAATATGTCATTTGTTTATTCATTTCAGGTGTTTCTATTTGCATAAATACCCTGCAAGCTATCTTCATGTCGCAGTTGGATTTTTTTTTTCAGACCTAATCTTGCAAGCTACAGGCCCACACTGAAACTAGAGTCAAAGTATTTTTCAACTGAAGAGATAATTATGTTTTTACTCCTGATGCCATTCAAACTGTGGTGAATTACAATTCTTAGTACAGAAGATACTTACGCAAAAAAAAAAAAATAATAATCACAGTAACTTGAGTAAATGTAATTAGTCATTTTCCACCTCTGGCCAGTTCTCCAGACCTTTTACCAGTGCTGAGCTAGAGCACCACTGAGCAGAATAAAGACTTGTGATCAACCAGGATATGAACTTTGTCTATAGCCATCCAGGACAGGCCAATGTGTAACCAAACAAGTTATATTATTATTAGAGTTCCCACTGACACTTAAAGGGGAGGAGAGAAGCTGTTATTTGCACAGACAGACAGTGCAGTTCATTAGGCAGTAAGAAACAAGTTAGTCTTTGCAGCCCAGTGGTTCTAAAGAGAGGAAACTTGAGACAGAGATCACATGTCAGGCTTAAAAACAGAGACAGATTCAGTTATTTTTTAACGATGCTTACAATTGAAAAACCTTGTGAGCGACCGAAGGAAATCTGGCAGCAGCTGAGCCAGAGACTGTTGTACTGCACTGGAAAAATGGAGCATTTCCACACGTTCATGCAGGGTAAGAGACATATCACTACTCCACACAAGCTCTCACTTCATTACTGGAGGGTTAAGCCTAAATGCACTGCATAGCAAGATTCCCACAAAAATGTTCCCACTTTTCAGCTTAATCACAACCATGGTCAAGTTTGGGCAAGTGTACTTTTTGATGCCTAGTTTATTGAAATTCATACTACTTTGAGACTTCAGACTAGACTGAAATAAAACATTTCAAAAATACTTATTATTACGAGGCATGGCAAATAAATCATGTAGTTATTGAATTATATAATCATTTTCTCTGCTATATTTGACTCTCCCACTTTTTGTCTGTTCTGCACTTTTACATTTCAGTTCAGTTCAGTTCAGTTCATTTTATTTAACCACTTATCTTAATCAGGGTGGGGGGTGTTGGAGCCTATCCCAGATCTTTGACAGGCACAAGGCAGCGCCATGGATGGGAGGCCAGTCCATCGCAGGTAAATCCAACCTTGTAACAGGTCATTGGACTACGGACGAAGGCATGTGATGGGTCCCAGAATGGTGGCTTGGCTATGCTACACTGAAAGAAAAAGGGGGTAACATTAAAATTGGATATTAATAACGGACATCTAAAGAACTGCAGGCTCTGTTAAAGTCAATAACCATGATCTCAATATGAAAGATGTTGGACAAAATGGCATCCAAAGATTTCATGTTGCATTCGCAAACTACAAGCAACAAACATGTGGGAAAAGTGCAGAAAATTTCTGTCTGTCTCATTCTCAGACCGGGCGTTTGCTGTGCAGCTGCTGGAGTGGACCCTAAGAGGTGCCTCTGGTGTGATCATGGTAAATAACCCGGTAAGTGGTGCTCTTATTCTGGTCGCTCTGTCCATTGCCAATCCCTGGCAGGGGTTGCTGGGTGGCCTGGGCCTCCTCTCCTCTACAGTCACAGCCATCCTTATCGGAGAGAATAGGCAAGTATTTATTTATATTGTGATGTTTTTTTTCCTTGGTGTACCGGGCCAGACATTGCCTAAAGGTTAGGGTACAGGACTAGTAATGAGATGGTTGCCAGTTTAAATCCTCACCACTGCTAGGTTGCTGCTGTTAGGACCTTGAGCAAGGCCCTTAATTGCTCAGACTCTATGCTGTACTGTAAGTTGCTTTGGATAAAGGAGTCTGCTAAATGCTGAAATGTAAATGTAATAGGTTAAGGTACTGGACTAGTATCAAACGTTTGCTGGTTTAATCCCCTACAATTGCAAGTCACTGCCATACATGTAAGAAATATGGATGCATTGTTATAAAAGCCAATTGTATTGTGCTGGTGTTTGTTCCCTAGGGCAGACATTTCGATGGGAGATCATGGTTATAACGGGATGCTAGTGGCATTATTGATAGGTGTTTTTAGTTCTGCAAGAAACTGGTACTGGTGGCTTCTGCTACCTGCGTGTATCTCTGGAGCTACAACGTAAGGTGCACAAACATTCATGCAAGCACAAATCCAAAGACAGACGCTAAAGACGACCTCTTACCCTTCTGTGCCTGTCAGTACATTTGTTTCCAGTGGTCTGGCAGCGGTTTTGGAGCGGTGGGATCTGCCTGTAAGTGTGTTTCCTTTCAACACCGTGCTGCTGCTGTATCTGGCCTGCACCGGCACTGATAACCACTTCTACCCCAGCCACCCAGTCCTGCCACTGGGGTCACCACAAGGCATTAACTACACCCAGCTCAGCATACCACAGGTGAGCAGATTACCAGTGTAAAGGAGGATAGATTTAAATACTTAATCATTATTTCATTGTCCGTATTACCACCATTTTACAGGGTCACACTGGGTCCGCTTCATGGGGCGAGAGGCAGGGAACACCCCTGACAGGTCACCATTTCATCACAGGGCAAACACATTTTAGTAGCTCCAAGAAGTCACATGAACATATGGAAGGAAGCCATGCATATGAAAAGAACACTTTTAAAAGTATAAAAAATAACACTTATTGTCTGATTTTCCCCATGTGCATCAATGAGCCATGGCTGCTTATGACCCTACTGCTGCATTACCACTGTTTCTTCCTTGGACCACTTTTGATTGATACTGACCACTGCAGTCTGGGAACACCCCGCAAGAGCTGCAGTTTTGGAGATGCTCTGACCTGGTCATACAGCCATCACCATTTGGCCCTTGTAAAACTCACTAAAATCCTTACGCTGGACTATTTGTCCTGCATCTAACAGGTGCCAGTGGTCATGATGTTATGTAAAAACCACACATATATATCCTATTTGGTATGTGACTAACAGAAGAAATGCATTTTTATTATAGTTTGAAATGTATTTCTCAACATAATACCCCTGTTAAAAAATCTTGCATTACATTTTCAGTCATAAATCTGCAGTATATCTAGGTATTAGGGAAAAGATCCATTGGTGATAGCGTACATTAGACAGTAAATTTGACTCCATAAGAATCTGCATTACTTTATATTAGTGCAGAAGTCTTACAGTGCATTTGTTTACACACTACCTTACCACTAATCCCAGGCTGTATAGGGTGCTCACTATATCCACCTCACTGCAGTTTCACCCTGTCGGGTACGCTCAGACTTCACACAGCTTCACAAGATCTGGTGCTTCGGCGAGTCTCCATGGAGACAGCTAGAGCCGAGGGTGTGCAAGAAATAAAGGAACAGTGCAATGAGAGGACACAATGCACTATGAAGCTCATAACTTTTATACACTTGTTATTTAAGGTATTGTAGTATAAATAACATTATGCAGAGAGAAATTAGCAGAGACTTATTTAATTCCAGATGAAAATACATTTGCAGAAATTGGGGGAAAGCTTCATTCACTGGCAATAAATAAATAATTACACAACAAAAGTAGACATAATTAAATAAATGGTACACATTAATTCCACCCTTTATATAACAGACCATCTATTTAACTTTGACAAGCACAGGTTAAGTTGCCTCCTCAAAACACTGAGCACTTGTTAGAGTTACTATCTAAATAATAAACGAGTCCATTGCAAGGCACAGCAAATTTATTAATTCCATCTATTCACACCTAGAGAACCTTTAGCATACCCATTCCATCTTCTGCATATTTCTAGAAGGCATAACATATTGTCTAATAAAAACCCATATAGACCAAATATGGCCTAATTCTCTTATTGATGGTTAATGAATCTCTTTTTTTTTCAATTAGGCTTTGTAACCTGGAGTATTACTTTCCAGGAAATGTAGTCATTTGTTTGTAGTGATCGGTTAAGTTAGAATTCCAGACACACTGTGTGCCTGTCAATCAGCAATTATGTTCATGCACACAATATGTCAACTCATGTAAAGGGGACAAGGGTGGACAAAAGGGAGATAACTGCAATTTAATTAGGCACACTTAATATGAACAATCCTCAGCAGACCAAGCAAAATGGAGAACTGGATGTCATGATATGACTGGTTACTTCAGCCATCTCCTACAATGCCAGCTTTTGGGAGAAATGAAAAATAAGACACTGTCTGAACTTGTTTGTTCTGGGAATCGGTGTGGACCCCTATCACACCAGTTAGCACACCCCTGCACAGAAACTTTACAGCCAACTCGAAGAAATGGGAATCATTGCTCTTTTAGGGCGATTTACTCTTCCATAAGTAATCTGTAAACGTTTCATTATTCGTGAAACAGTATTGTATTTGTGAATAGTCACTAGTTCTGGTGTTTCAGCATATCCAGCATATACTTGTAGTTGTGAACTGACTGAACCTGTGTGTTTCTGTTTGTCTTAGCTCGTGCAGGGCGTGGTCCTGGGAGTAGGGCAGATCTATGCCTGTGAAACTCTGGGAGCGACACTTATCATTCTTGCAGCCGTGATCTTATACTCACCAGTCCTGGCCCTCCATGCACTTCTGGGTTCTTGTATTGGAGTACTGGCAGGTAAGAGAGAGAGAGATTGTGGGGGGGGGGCATATTACTATGTGTTCACCTACAAAACAATATATTGTACTTGTGGTGGAGTCATGCTCTTGTCCAAGTGTCAGTGTAGTCCTAGTCTCATCTTAGCCAGGCTTGACTGTGAATCATTTTGGTTGCTTCCAAGATGCAACTCGACTATTTATCTGGACATGGCACTAGAACTACAATCTCAACACTGGTGTGTTGTAGAAAATGCTCCACCTGGGTGTCTTAGCCAAGCATGAGTACAATACTGTAAAGCAAGTAACGAAGTCTGCTGAAAGTACTGGTCTAATATAACAGGTACATTTTAATAAGTCAATTACACAACAATGTTAGTCATGGAAGAAATTAATATTGATACAACTTATTACTTTATATAAACAAAATTGATTATTTCACGCACTGCTCCACAGAGACATAAAGAAGAAGCGTCCCTGCGGATGACCAAATACCGAAACACTTGGGTAGAACTTTTTACCAAAAAACAAACACTGCGTATCATCTGGCGTACATTACCCATATGATGGAACATGGTGTTCACGTCCTTGAAGAAAACCATAAGAGCATGTAAAAACTTTGGCTTTATTGATGAATAAGAGTATTGTTGAACTGTATTGTTTCCTAAACTCTGTAAAGCTGCTTTGTGACAATGTCTGTTGTAAAAAGGGCTATACAAATCAATTGACTTGACTGTGCAACAAGTCAAGGGATATGGTCAGTTCATTGTCATTAACCCCTTATCCTTATTAGGGTCAGGGAGGGGTGCTGGAGCCTATCCCAGCTCTTCACCAGGAACAAGGCACCCTGGATGGGGCGCCAGTCCATCACATAGGACAATTCAGGGTCTCCAATCAAGTTGGTAGCATGTCTTTGGACTGTGGGAGGAAGCCAGAGATACCTGGAGGAAACCCACACGGACACAAGGAGAACATTCAAACTCAGGACCTTTCACAGAAACCTTGATCGCCATACCTGGGACCTTCTCGCTGTGAGGTGACAGTGCTCAAACTGGGATAATCTCCAAGCAGATGCAAAAGTTGCCTGCCTGGTGTTTCTGGTGTCATTTCTTCTTCTATTGATTGACCGGGGTTAAGGGTTTCCACAGTGGATCATTTATCTTCATTACGCCCTGTTCTGAGTATCCTCCCAAGTCCTCCCTTTCCGCATACATAAACCTCTTCCAAGGTCTCCTCCACCTGCATCTTCAACAATAATCCTCCTCTGCACATGTCCAATTCCTCGAAATCTAAAACTAATAACCTTGTTTTATAGTTTTTCCCCATCCTTGCTACTCTTAACGAGATGTGCAAAGTCTTTTTGTCATTAGCACGGCGTTCAAGCCATAAAATGTAACAGGCCTCCCTATTGTCTCATAAAAATGACTTTTAACTCTGGCAAATGCCCTTGTATTGAAAATCGCTCTTGTCATTGACTCCACCCTGCCTGCATTATATTCTTCAGGCTCTGCTCAATCCACTTTCCCACTCACGCTACAAATCACAATGTCATCCAAAGCCATCAAAGTCCATGGAGACTTCTGCATCACCTTTCCCAGCAGCCAGTTTATGACAGTTACAAACATGAAAGGTCTCAGAGCTGATCTTTGATGCAGCCCCACCTCCACTTTTAATCACCCTTCCTTCCTAGTGAGTGACTCGCCACTGTCACTGTCCTCATACATAACCTTCCAATCCTGAATTCCATCAACAATATACTAGCGCCTCTCTAAGGACCTTTTCTCAGAACGTCTGGCCTTCCATATGCTCTCACTACCAAAATTATGAAAGTAATTTTCCTCTTTCTATTTTTATTATTTTTGATATTATCACACATCAGAAAGCTTATCTTCTCTGGGATTACTATTAAAAATCTCTCAATAGCCACATTATACTGACATATAATCTCATTTTCCATCACTGGTCATGAGCTACAGTACATTAAGTCCCGACTCGATCAATAGGCTGACAGCTTTGGCCTGAAGTGCCCCCACTATCGTTAAATAGAGAGATGGTTTGTATCCATTTTCTTTTTGCACTCATCTCCCCTTCCACATCCACTGCAGAATTCTCCTTTCTGATTGATATCCAGTTTCACATCCCCTACAGCAGCTCAATCTTTATGTCAGGGTGAAACACAGAAATCTGGATTCAAATCACCTCATGCAGGATTACTATCTCCTTTTGTGAAAGTAATTTCTCATAACTTCTCAGAATAATGCCTTGTCCTAACTAAATATACTAGTTTCTTTAGACCACCGCAATATTTTTGCGTCCCACCACTGGTTCACAGAGTGTCAATGGAAATCTGAGTGGTTGTCAGAAAAACTCAAATATCTTAAGGATCGTCAAGCCTTCTTCTAGTAACTATATGAGCTAGCCATTTGTCTACACAATCATCTGTAGAACTGTCTCTGGACTAAAGCTCCTTGTCTATACCTGAAGTGAATTTCTCTATGGATAAAGAGCCCATAACCTGCAGTTAGGAAGCACTCATCTGCACACTTTAACATTCTGAATGGAGACATTCATGGCTTACTGTGTATCTACAGACAAAATCTCAGTGTAGTAACAGAGCTCATTATTAAATCCACAATAAAGGGGTACTCAACAGTTTTCAGGAACCCCAATGCCCTTGTTTCCATAGTAACAAATGGAAGACCTCAGGTCTAAATATAAGAAAAATTAAATAAAAGCATAAGCATACAGGAGTTTGTAAAAATACTTACAAACAGAGGAAACAGAACATGACAGCTACATTCACTGTCATTTATCTCACACTGTGAGGATCTGACATTAAGGACTACAGCTTTATTCTGTATATAAGGTGATGTTGAAGTGTAACTCAAGAGAAAGAGTATATGTCTACACTTTTAATGTTATTAAATATGGAAAGATTCCTAGTTATTCATAACTACACTACATTTTATATAGAAAAATACTAGTACTGTCTTGAAACTTGAAAATTTCAATGTTACTTTGTAATGAACTTTTTGTAATGAAATACATTCGTAAAATGTAATTACAAATGCGAAGTAAAATTGTTGAAGTCTGTTTTTATTTCTAAGCAAAGGGAACCTAGTTACTATGTACATGCGCACTGCGATTACCTATTTGCTCTACAAAACTGTTTTTTTAAGTAATGGTAAGTTTACATTTTAACCTAAAGATAGGTCAATGTTTATCGGCTTTTATATGTCTGTTTTTATGCTTAAAAAACACCAGGATCACAAGCAGTAAGAATGTTCAAGCTTAAGTGTGCACTGCCCTCAACAGGCAATAAATATGTACTGCAGTTTATTGAAAACGCCCATTTATTCATTCATTATTTTTGTAACCATGTTTGTAATGTTGAGGTACGCACCATGACAATAAATATATAAATAATACACATATAGAAACAAATTAAAACTATAAAAACATAAATATAGTTTAAAGAATGGTACATCATTTGGTACGACTACGAAAACTACAAGAAATATGAGCATTCCCACGGCGAATTAAAACAATATGGATCTATATAAATGTGGGTAAATTAATGCAAACTGAAGTGTAATCGTTACCTTACCTGTATCTAACAGTTAAACAGGCTGTAATTATATATTATTTTATTTCCAAAAAGTCTGCAATAACACCAGAAAATGTCGCTAGTCGCAATTTGTGTTTAGTTACTTTTACACCGATCTTATTCACTACGTGCCTGATACGTGAGGAAATACGTAAAAAGATAAAACGGAAAAAAGTACAGATTTTTCTTACGAAATGACAAATTAAAATGTGAAAGAAACACAATACAGATACTTAAAAATTACTTAAGTACTTGTACTTCATTACTTACATCCCTTGTACGTTTAACTGATTGTTGAGTTCAGGTGTTAACAATTGTATTCCAGGCTTTCTTTCAGCCCCGTTGTTTAAAACATGTTTTACACGTTAGTTGCATTCATAACCGGACATGATTCGTCATTTAAGTTAAACGTACAACACCACCAAAAGCAATGTTGTTCTTACTTCTTATCTTTATGTTACTTCTAGTCTTTAGAACCGCTTCAGATAGAAACAAACGCAGAAGCTTTTGGCTGCTAGCCTATAATGCTACATGCCCATGAGCCACTCCAACGGAACCTCTGTAAAGACAGACCTCAAAGTCCTGACCTAAACCCCACTCAAAACCTTTGGGTTAGATAAACATATAACACAAGCCAGTCCATGTCATTAACGATATTTTTCCCATAACTGAATGGACATACACAATCAAGAGACACAATCAGCCATAACAGACAGTCAAGCATCGTCATTCTGTCATCATTAAAGACAGATTTGAAGTTTGAGGTTATAGGGTCCAAAATCCCACTAGTGAAGATGCTTTTAATTTGTATTTTTCTCAAATTTAAGACAATGTTTTTTATAACATGTCACATAATCATAATTAATGGAATATTTAATCTATGCAAAATACCTAAATATCAAAATAAATGAGCTAATTTGTAAAAAATAAATAAATAAATAAATAAAATACAGTCAGTATTGTGTCATGTACAGATGGTCAAGCCCAGGTGGCTTTACTCATTGAGAGTTAACAAGAACTATGTATAAAATGTGTGACTAGATATAATTTTACTATTTAAGGAAAGAAAAACATTTCCCCAAAACAAACCAAGAACAAAATTCTTACTTTCTTATCCACCCTCTAGGTCTTTCTGTAGCAGTGCAGCCAGATGCTCTTTATACTGGGTTGGCTGGTTTTAATGGAGCCCTGGGCTGCATGGCCATCGGAGGATTGTATTTCACTCTGACCTGGAAAACTCATAGCTTGTCCATTATTTGTGGTGAGATACACTTACTGTCATTCTCTGGCAACCTTGACATTGTAAAAACCAATAACCTTATACACACATGACTTTTAGTAATAAGACACAAGCAGTATTTTGTCTGCATCCCTCAACTATACTTGTTCTCCACAGCCTTTCTCTCTTCATTTGCTGACATTGCCTTATCCAATGTTCTAGCACATGTGAGTACATACAATATGAGTTTGCAAGCTCCAGATGCGTTTTTGCCTTAATATTCATTGTGATTAATGTGTGTGTGCTTGGTATGTAGGTTGGTTTACCTGCCAGCAGTTGGGCCTCCACATTAACCATCACTCTCATGCTGTTGGTAAAGGGACGCTATATCTCATCATACCGCATTGCTAATCAACAAGACAATTTACCTGAACGCCCACAGCAAACACCTGATAAGGCCAGTCCAGACAACTCTCTAGTGTGACACACAAAGTCAGACATGGACTTTTTTGTTGGTTAAATCAGTCATCTGCTTTAACCATTTTGCAATAAGTGACATGGTCCAATCTATTCTAAAAATACGGAAACCTAGAACATAGAAACTTACACAATCACTAGAAATGAAACCCGATTTCTGGACCAGTGTAAGATTAAAAACAATCTATGTTTGCACATACAAATATTTGTAAGTTTCTCATCCAGAGGTCTTCTCTTCTCTCAATGAAAATGTTTCATAATTTATGTCCCTCAACGTTTGATATCGCACACAGGGTGTAAAAAGGTTTTTGCTCATCTTAATTTAGAAACATGTAGGCAGCCTAAACTGGATCATCAACTTTCCTGCTGCTACAGTTTGAAAATTGGATTTGGACAGCCTCAGTTCATGGTTTTGAGTAAGCCTGCTCTCTGTGTGACATCCCACTATTATCCTCCTACTCACAAATATCTCTCATGCTGCTGTATGACCAACACACTCAATTTCAGCTACTAGTTGAGCTCAGACTGAATAAAAAAGGAGCAATTCAAAATCAAGGCATTGAGCATATAGGTGCAACGTTGAATTTTATGAAAGTGCATGCAGACGAATAGGCAACATAGGCAATCTGCTGTTGTCTTAAAAATAACCGTACAACTAGATTGCTGCTGTAAATATTTAAACTATGTATGGAGGAAGAAATTACCATTCCTTAGAACAATAAGCCAATTTATCGCTGGACAGATTAAATTGGACAGTGTGGGTTGGAGTCACCAACAAAAAAATCACCTAGAAACATCGAAGCTGCAAGTTTCACTAGCTGCTTTATTAGGGCGAAAAGCAGAGTACCCAGAGAAACAACAATGACAAAGTGATTGGTATCATGCCTTCAATATTACACAATTTCTTGGGTGAAAAGTTGAAAAACC
>JAYDZF010000032.1:16840595-16852823 GCA_034509105.1 Microcambeva barbata | reverse complement strand
TCTTTGATTTCTTCCAACAGTCCAAAAAATTTGGCCAGGTTGATAGGATAAATTATTGTCTTCTAGGTGCCTAGCCACTAAAATGCATAAACCGGTGCATTATATTGTCAATCTTAATGAACAGGGAGAATTGTGTCATGAAGGGCATCTGGTGTAAAAAATTAATAATGCGGATCATGGAATTTATTTAAAATATATTATTACATATACAATCCAAAATTTAGCTGATTCCTTGAAATGTTTACTGATTTTGGCATAGTTTGCACTTACTAAAATGTTTAAGAAGTGAACATTTTATCCTCAAATTGATGTTAGAAGCGGGAGTGCGGCAACATTTAAATATTTTCTTGATTTTTAAAAGATCCAGATGGCTAGACAACCGATTCAGAGCATCTCCAAATCTATTGTTATTTTGCTTGAGAATTATTATTGTGTGTTTACTATCATTGCTGTATAATGCTGCTTCAAAAACAGCCTGTCAATGTGGCATCCAGGTACTTCAATATTCCTTCTCTGATGGCGGCAGTGGAGCAGAACACCACCCTTAGTAGCAGCTGCTTAGCTTAATGCAGCATATACTAAACCCATCATCACACATCCAGCAAGTTAAAAAAGTGATATCAGGCGAGCCATCATACTAAGGCAAGGCAGGTGAGCTGAAATAAAACACCACTGCAAAAAAAACTTCAAAATAAACCTGATCTTGCTATGGAAAGAAAAATGAAATGATTTCCGAACAACAGCACTTTGAGCTTATTTAAAAGCTGTAATGAAGCCTAACCTCTGACTCAGCATCGATTCTGAACAAATAAAGCAGCACATTAAGCCTGGAGATGGAGCCGAGATCGGTAAATCGAAGCTGGGCTTAAAAATTATTTAGTCACCCTGGACAGCCTGGTACTTTTGGAATGTGGGTTCTGTGGATCCGCGTTTCATCCTTGCTTTGGTCTGGGTGTAGCTTTTTAAGGCAATTAGGTTTCCAATAATCTATCAAGCAACCTGCAGAAAGTGAAATGATACAGTGCCTTTCAGCATATTGTAGTTCTGCTACAATCGGATTTCCCATAGTGCTGTGCAATATGACCAAAAAGTGGTGATTATACAATATAATGCAAGCTTAAAGTACAATCTGCGACACAGTGGCTCAGTGGGTAGCAGGTGAGGCGGTCTGGGTCATTTCTGTGTGGAATATTGAATGCATGTTCCCCCATGTCGTCATGGGTTTCCTCCCACAGTAATTTGTTATTCACCACTGAAGACCCTGATCACACCTGAGGAGGGTATATTTGCTTGTAGTGACCCCTTACTATTCACCTAAATTTAGGAGAATTAGTGAATAAGGCTATTCTCGCTTACGGAGAGTCACACACCGATCTCTGTGTTCACCTCTTGTATGACCTCCCCAGGCAACTAACCAGGATCCTTACACTACATCAAAGACACCACCCTCTTTTCATCCATTTTCCTACCCAGCCAACATGCAGCCGAGCCAAGGTTTCGACTCGGAGAGTTCCAAATCCCAGAGCTGGTGTGTTAGCTCCAGCAATTCTGCTGACATATTTACAACAGGAACTGAAAAGTCTGCACCTGATATACAGTCCTCCCTGTGCAGAAATGTGAAGAAGCTGCTGTGTTGTTCTTCATAGATAAGTCACAACAATAACCTTCATTGTTAAAGGAGACATGGCTTTGAAAAGACAAGGGCCACTGTGCTGGCAGAGGAGCAGATAAGCGTAGCATGTAGTTAGCTGGAAGTTCATGATTCACACACATACACATGGAGTAAAGAGGACATTGTGAGTAAAGCCCCTGCTGGGATACCTGCCTGTTAACAGCACAGAGAGAATATTGCTGAGAGAGAAAAAGAGAAAGGAAGTCGCTCTCAGCAAGAGGGTAGTTCGGGGCCAAGCAGAGAGCAGAATAAAGCCAAAGAATAACAAGAGGTATTTTTATCTCGTCCATTTATTCGATTCTCTGGTTCTCTACCCCCGTCGTGCCTTCTCTCACCATGTCATCCTCTTTACTTTCTCCCAGGTGTGTTTACAAGGAAGAGTGAAAGACTTTTTAATGAGTGCTCTGCCAATTCATACACATCTACACTAAGGTTTGAGGTTTACTTCAACCTTATCTACCAGATAGCCTCAGAATCCACTGGGAACGGTGTGCAAATGTAAAGAAAATAAGCAGATGCACATGCATTGCAGCCGAGGTGAAGCAGAGATGATGGAAATGGCTGGGTAATGTACTATGGATGAGCAAGACCAGACATCTACATGCTGCACTGATATGGGCACCACAAGAGAAGACGAATGGAGGAAGGACACTGGGCACATGGTGGAGAATGGTGAAGGACATGGCAGAGGAAAGCAAGGACTGGGATGAAATACACCGACTCGTGTACCGTGACAGCTGGAAAATATATATTGGCACCTTGTGCTTCAGCCAGAGCAAAGAGGATTCATTTAACTAAACAAGCTGATTTGGCCTGGTAGATCAAAGTAGGGTGCTTTTGTCAGTAGCTGGGAACTTTTTGTCAACAGATGCTTAACTTCCTGTAACACTAGCTGCAATAAGACAGAGTGGGGCGGGGGCTGTTGAGCTACTGGCATCAGGGATTAAGTAACCTGTGAGGTTGGTAAGTAAGGACTGTATGAGACACAACATATGAATTAATGTCGATTTAAAAACAGTGGCTTTAATTTCAAATTAAATTAGTTAAAATTTACAGTTTTATAATCCATTGAAGTTAATTAAAACACCCAGGTATCGAACCAAGGAACTTCTTGTTGTGCTGACACCCACTGAGTCACCATAAACTAAAGATTTATTTGTTACAGGACAACTGGCAGTGAAATGCTTTAGTGTCTATACACACAAATGCAAATCTATATACACAACCACAACCCTGACCGGGATGAACTGGTTAATATAGAACTAATGAACTGATGTTTTTACATCCCTGTTTATCAACACTGAGATCTCAAACTCAAATCTCAATTGGATCTACTGGATTTCTGATGGCTGGTCAATTCTGTAATCAATGGAGCTCTCCGTAAGACTCCATCACTAGCAAGAGTAAAGAAGTGGTCAGGAACTGGGCACATGTAAGGGGGGGGCATGCTAGTCAAGGTAGGGCTGCTAAAAAAAGATTGGAAAATGGAAATGAATAGATGCCAGACATGGAACCATGAAATCACCAAATCCACCAATTTTCTGACAAGATAGGTCAAGGTTGTTTTCCAATTTACTCTGAAAATATGGATCCAGATAAGGAAGAGAAAGGGCACAACATGTAGAACATCAATGAGATGGCTGATGTTGATTTACTGAGTGTTTCCTGTTGTTTGGCAGGCAGAACAGCGTTTAAGTGCACTGTTCAGTGTTTGGAACGTAACACTCTCATCAGATGATTGTTTGCAAGGGTCAACCTTTTAAAAACAGAAGAATGTTAGAAGATGCATCTCATTTCTAGAGCTCTAATTTTCTCACCTTAGGCCTTAAAATTGACACCTAACATGCAAAATCCACACAGAAAGGACTAATTGAATATATAATTATGATATGTATGAGGTACAGTTGCAAAATTGCAGGTTAGAATAATAATCCTTATATGTGATGCAAAATTAAAATAATTACCAGGTATTCTAGTGGACATGGTGCTTCACTGTTGGCTCTTGGTTTGGGTTTGCAAGCAAGCAAGTATTAATTCTGTTGCCCTCCAATAAATGTGGTCTCTATCAAGGATGTATTTCAGCCTAACGAATGGAGTTTCTGGGTGGCACTAGATTAAACACAATAATAAAGAAAATAATAAATAAATGGAAACCAGTTGGTGACACTACAGAATCAAAAATAAACCTCTCTGACCGTATCTGTGTGTTGTTGTGGAGGCGGTGGAGTGTGAAATGATGTGTGATTTCCAAAAAAAAGTAGACAGATATTAAATCAACCAATGTGCACCAACCTTGACAGCACTAGGGGGTCTGCCCACGCTGACGGGCACTGCATACATAACTGTTCGGCGCAAATGATAAAGCACAGATAAAAAGTGATGTGGGGAAAAAAAGAACTGGAAAAAGTAGAAAGGGTGAAACTTTGCATTAACAAGAGAATATCCTGCTGTTTAAATAGCTGAAGAACAATTGTTTTTTTTCTTCTTCTTCTTTTTAGACCGGTTCATCCACACTCCACACCTAGGGGACTTCTTTCAAAACCATATTTAACATTTTCCAGAAGCTATTGATATGAAAAACCCTTTAACTACACAAAAACACACACGCAAGCTGGAAAAAAACTGTTTGAACGCAAATCCACCTTTTCAACATTCATTCGCACTAAGCTACTACCCAACTTCTATTTCACTGCAGCATTCCAGGAAAGAAAGAATTAGATCTAGCTATTCAATAAAAGTTGTATTCTAAATCTATATAGCCATCCATCCATCCATTCAAATCCCACGCAACCATCCATCCATCCAAATCCCACACACCCAATCCATCCATCCAAATCCCACCCAACCATCCATCCAAATCCCACCCATCCATCCATGGATCCAAATCCCAGCCACCCACCCACCCATCCATCCATTCAAATCCCACGAACCCATCCATCCATCCAAATCCCACACAACCATCCCTCCATCCAAATCCCACCTATCCATCCATGCATCCAAATCCCACCCACCCATCCATCCACCAATCTGCATCTGCCTGTGTGTGGGTGTCTAAAAATCTCTTCAGTATTACAGGCTCATCCCGGAAAGTGTTCCTGCTATATATGCTCTGGTTAGATAAGCAATGCTAATTTATCAGGATGTACCAAAAGTGCAGGTATACTAATTTGCATTCTGGGATTTGAAATCATTTTTAAAGCTTCAGGCTAATGTTGACTGTTACAAGACGTATACTGTTGTTTCTCGGGCTTCTGAAATTCTAGCAGAAAACCTGTCAGATTTGGATCCTCAAACTGGCTGAAGATGAAAAAGAAACTGGCGGTTAGATGAATATTATCTGACAGGCTGATTAGCCAGTCTTATGATCTTGTTAGGACAGATTATTCGTGCCAGGGCTTCAAAGAGACACAATAAAGATACATCAGGATCTAAACAAGGAAATGTGCTTACTTTGACAGAAGTCTGTAATTTACAAAAGCACCTTCATACATCATCTATTATGTTTGAAATATGTCATCATACCACCAACTACTAAGTTGTTTACTAATTCTGGAGAAGAATATTATTATTATATGTTTTTATAATACAAAAATAAGTCAAAATGCAAATAAATAAAAACCTCTGTGTTATAATTGAAAACCACACACACTTTATATATTTTGTTTATCAATAGATAAAATATATTGCCAAAAGTAGTTGAACTTGAATGACATCCCATTCTTAATCAATAGGGTTAATACGATGCTGACCCACTCTTTGCAGCTATAACAGCTTAAACTCTTCTGGGAAGGTGTTCCACGAAATTTAGAAATGTGTTTATGGGAATGATCACATTCCAAATTCAATAGGTAAATTTATGAGTTCAGACATTGGGCAGTTGGACGAGAAGGCTCGGCTCATAGAATCTGCCCTAATACTAAAGGTGTTCTATCTGGTTGTATCTTTATGAAGTTTGTTTCCAAAATCTCTTGGAAGCATTAACAAATCCTTTGAATGGAATTAAAAGGCCGACCCTAACTCCTGAAAAACATCACGACACTGTGACCCCTTTCACCAAACATAGGCAAGTACCATTTGTGAATGACCAAACCCAGATTCACTCATCAGAGTGCCAGATGGACAAGCATGATTTGTCTGTACTGTCCCTACATGATCCATTTTTCCATATGTGGTAATATGCATAATATTGAAGCATAATATGGCACGGGTGAAAATCAATGCTGAATTTGTTAGGCAATAAAGGGTTGTTCAAGATGTTTCCAGATTTTCTACTTGTCACCTTCCTTTGGATGTTTTCCTCTTCAAAAAATTTCAAAAAATCTGAAATCAGCGCTAAATCTGGACCATAAGATTATTCAAACTTGACCTATAATTACTCCTTTCTTAAAGTGAGAACTGTTTGAAGATTCCTAAGATATAGACTTGGGCTCTAAAAAAATCTACAGGATACAGTTTGTTGCTTTATCTAGAAATCCAAGTTAAAACTTCATTAGGTAGAGTAAATGCAAAAATAAACATACAGAAATGTCAATGTCTTTCCTCAGCTAATCTGAGATGGATTAAAGCAACATGGAAATGTGGGATGTGGTCCGATGAGTTCACTTTAAGGTATTTTTGGAAGGTCTAAAAAGTCCAAAAAGAAAATAGGCCATCCTTACATTTCCAAAACAAACTTCATAAGCCAGCGACTGTCATGGTTTGAGGGATCTGTTAATGAATGCTGCTTAGTGGGTCCACTTTACCGGCTGGTTTTCTCCTATTATACAAATATTTAAAATAAATAATGTTAGTATTGTGATTGAGAAATTACTGAGCAAATAAATAAACAGACTAAAATAAAATCGAAATGATGAGGAGTTTAGATTTAACACATTTGGAGTTCTTTCTGCTTTTACTGTCTAAATATGGCTACTTTAACTTTCCCTATTCAAATTACATGAAGCAGCTGTCAGGAATAAATAAACCATTGTATGCTAAGATGTCAAACGTAACTCAAAAACAACCAAAGCCTATAATGCTGTGAGACATGGTTGACATTGATTGAACCTTGTTTGTCTCATATTGATTAAAATCCTGCCATGTAAAAAAAGAACACTATCCTATACTGCTTTTTTGTAAATGTGAAATAACATGGAAAACACATAAAAATAAAACATTTTACAAAATTGACTTTGACTTCTAGTCGAACCTTAATATGTACCTAAGATCATGTTTTGTCTTATTAATAAATGGAATGGAGTGGAGCGTACAAAGCATGAAATATCTCAGGTATCTCGGTCTGAAACCAAATACAGT
This sequence comes from Microcambeva barbata, assembly GCA_034509105.1. Classification (NCBI taxonomy): domain Eukaryota; kingdom Metazoa; phylum Chordata; class Actinopteri; order Siluriformes; family Trichomycteridae; genus Microcambeva; species Microcambeva barbata. Next base: position 16,845,856 of record JAYDZF010000032.1, on the reverse strand, counting down.
TCAAAGTAGATATAAGGAACACATTATTATTTTATTTACATTTTCAGCATTTTACAGATGCCATTATCCAATTGCCTAAACATAAACAGCTACAGTATTCAGTCTAAGCAATTAATGACCTTGTTCAAGGGCCCAACCACAGCAAACCAGCAGTGGTGGGGCTTAAAACAAAACAAGAAACAGTTGCTTTTTCCATTCTGTCCCATTTTTTTTCTAATTTGGAGTTGAAGGAAAGATGGTCCACTAAGAAATGCTCCAAGCTAAAAAATTAACTTCCTTTTATTGTGGAGATTGGAAGTGGAATGAGTTGTAAACAAATGCCAATTTATTCATTTTGCTTTTCTTTTATCTTCAAAGCATGAATACACTTCAAAGCACGATGGGGTCGCAAGTAATGAAGGATACAGCCATCACAAAAGCAACAGTTGTCTCTCAAAACAGTTCTAAAAAATTATTTGATGTATGAAATAGCCCGGTATTATCGTATTATTTGATGTATGGTCATAAGCTGAATGTATTACTCAAAATTAAGTGATGAAACTGGAATGAAAGTATTAAAAAGTTTAAGAGCAGAGCATCTGCACGCTAATTCAGCTTGGTACAAAATACTGTAACTTAATTTAGTGGAAAAACCGCACACCTTGGAATTGCTCTTAGCAAAACACCTGCTTCTGGGAGTTTTTTTTGTTCCCCCCCAGTCCGTATGTTTATACATGAAGGGTAAGTTTAATCTCATTTTGATCAAAAATTTACACTTTCCTTTATAAGTCAGAATCAATTGTGGAATCTTTAGGCTATAGATCGAGTCAAGCTAACGAGTCAACAAAATATATACAAAAATAGACTGGATATGTAGAAATAAATATGAAACAACAGATTAGCAACTGTATTTTACTTTTCCTTTCCTAGTGAGTGTGCAAATGAATGTTATTTCCATAAAAGTTTAAACTGGTGAATATTCCAACATTGAATTTTTCAAAATGTGTTCAATTTCACTATTTCTTTGCTCTCTAGAGGGTGAGTCTGAATCTCTGCTTCGCTCTAAGTCTGATGCCTAAACGCAGGCTTGATTGGCTAATGTGAGCCATAGACATGATTGACTACAGCTGGGTGGGAGGACATAGAAGGGCTCTGGTTTCACCCTAGTTTCTCACCATTGCTGCAATTACAGCCTCTACTGACGTCAGTGCAGAAAACAAGAATAATACAGATCAGTGTGAGTGTGACACGATACTAAGCCCTGTGATGATTGATGTTGTAAAGTTTTGTGCTGGATGTCTTTCATGACAGAACCCAACCTATTTTCTTACAACCGGCACTACATTGGCCATATATTAGGCATATTATTTGCTAGGTACTTATAGGACAATTCAGTCTCTTCAATTAACCTGAATGCAGGTTTCTGGATTATGGGTAGAAACCGGAACTCTTGGAAGAAATCCACATGACACATACAGAACATGCAAACTCTACACAGAAAGGATTTGGACCGCCCCGTCTGAAGATTGAAGCCCAGGGACTTGCTACACAATGATCCACTGTGGCGTCCCTTGGGTGGCTTGGATAATCATTTATGGATAAATAGAATTTACATGAATCATAAATAAACAAATTTAAGATTTACTGTGAGGTGCCCAGTGATGGAAATAGGCATTGTTGTGGATACATTTCATAATGACATAAATGTCATAGAGTAAAAGTTTCAGGTTTACGACCAACCTTTCACAACCCTCAGCAGAAATAAATAAATAGTAAAGATGATAAAAATCGGATTAATGCTAATGGAGTAGTAATAAAAGTCTAATATAGTTCTATAACGATTATTTGAGGTCTATGTGGTCGATAGCTACAGAGTCAGAATGCTTTTTAGCTGTAATAACTATAAAACACAGTCTTCAGCATTTCACTATGCAACGGACGCGTTCCTTCAGACACGTGAACCGCAGCCCATTCATCACAGTGACAGCTTTAATCCCAACAAGTCTCATTCCACCAACATCTGTGAGATAAAGATTTACTGCTTCCACTTGTACTTGCCTTTCCAGGCTCACACTAAATTAAGTCTAATCATGGACTAGGCAGATGATTTTCCATAGGTGGCCTTGCTTATTCCAGGACCACATATAAAACCCCAAACCCTCATCCAGGGGCCGAACTAAATCAAAATAATGATGGGTGACTTACTCTCAAATCATCATGGTTTTTGAAAAAGGATGCTCGAGTTAACCTCTACAATGTCAACACATCCCTTCCTATATTTCAGAGAACGTTTTAATGTCCCGTACATACTTCCTCTTGGCTCTACGGAAATTCATAACAACCTATGAGTAATGTGGTATAAAAATAAGGCTGTAAAGTCAGCAGCATTAAGAGACATTTCCAGCATGCGCTTTACAAAGGGGTGGCACAGCTAGTAAAGTGACTGTTGCACAGCTGCATGGGTTGTGTGGTCCTGGGCTTAAATGTTTCGTGTCTGTATTTTGAGTGAGCAGGGGAATACAATGAACCCCCGGGTTTGCGTCTTTGTATTTCGTCGCTAAAATATTAAAAATAATATATTTTACTAATTTTGTAACTCATATATTAGTTTTAAAATCAGCCAAATTTACTGTAATAGTACAGTAGAGTGATACGAGACAGTCTGGGGGTAAAAGGTGTCTAAAGTGTTGTTTGCTGAAACCAAACCAATAAGTTGAGTGCTTTTATTTCAGAGAAGACTCGGTTTTATGTAACAAAACTTTATTAAGAGAAGAATCTGTTTGCATGAACACTGAGACAGAGACTGAGATAGAGACTATATATTCAATGATCAGATGAGTCCACATTTTCAGAAGAAACTGTGACTTCACTGAAGTATAAAGAATCCATCACTACCACATCTCCTATAAAACTCAATAAAGCTAAATTTGAATGCCACAGAAGTGGTGCAGCGGTAAAAGACATGGTGAACACCAGAGCTCAGGTCTCGAATACATCAACTCAAGTCTCAGCTCTGACAGCCAGCTGGGCTGAGTGGCCACATAAACAACGATTTACGTGTTGTTCATATAGGGTCTCTATCATGACTAATGCAATAATGACCTCTGTGATCTTATTGATGGGACCTGCATATAGATGAGGAAAGGGAAAGTGTGCATTGATTAGTGTGTGGCATTGTACTCAGCACTGATTTACAAGCACTGATGGTGGAAAAATGCATATGGTTGCTACCCTTGTGTCGGGGGGTAAGCTTTGTTGACCACAATCAGAGCGAAAAAAGTAGAGCAGGGAGAACCAATAGTTCTCTGAACTTGAGCTCAGAAGTAACAAAAGACAGTAAAAATGGAAGCAGAGGTCCCTGACTATTACACCACTGATTTTTTCTGGAAGTATTTCACTAAGAACAAAATGCTAATGTCTTTTTGGAAACAGAGGGCATGTGCCTGTCTATTCTGAAGTTATCTTCTAATAAAAATATATGTAGCCTCACAAGGAGAAGTCCAGCAGCATTGCACCAAGCACTGCTAAATCAGTAATGAACACATTCTGTTTTATTCTAAAATGATCAAATCCTAAATAATTACAACAGTATTTTAAAGATTTACCATGTTCAAATCTCTTTGAAAATACTTATGAACATCTGGATTTGAAAGCAAAGGGCGCCAGCCAAACACTTTCCCGGAACAGCTTGCTCTGAGACTAATGCACCTCAAAAAGAACCTGTACAAGCTGCTCATGCCTTTCCCCATTTCAATTTCCTCTCTGCATCACAGCCTCTCTGCTATAGTCAGTAAAGCTCAGCTGCAGTTTGATGGTCAAATGGCAGATTGTCACGTAACTTTAATGTTTCACAAATCCCACCGGAAAACTGTGTGATAAAAATCTGATCAAAGAGCCAGAAATAAATAATAAAAAAAGTTTATTCTTCCATCTTGAGATGAAAAGGCAGTCCTGATGAGGTGTAAAAGAGAGGCTGGAAATGAATTCCGTATATTTCTTACATATATTAAATACATTCTGATCAAAAAGGAGAAATACTGAACAGCTGGCTGTCCAATAGAACCTATGTTGGTTTATTCCTGATTACAAACAGCTGGGAAAGGAAAATGAACGTGAAATAAATGGAGTGCTATGTTAATTGTTGTGCCATTAAAAAGCTTTCTTGAGTCCATGTTTTAATGATAATGGTGCAGACACTTCCCCTCATTCTAAAATGATTCCATAGACGTTTAGCCAAGAGAATATGCGACTGCGGGTGCTAATGACCTGCATCTAATCCCCTGCATTTCCATCTTGTTGTGGTTATTTGGTAGAAACATGATGGTTGTGGGCAGAAGTAACTCCATGGTTTAGGTACTGGTCTTGTCGGCAGTAAGTTTAAGTCTATATGTTGTTTAGCCTCAATGTAAATAAAAGCATCAGCAAAAACATGCATCAAATGTAAATGTAAATCAGGATGCCTACAGAAACATGATTGGCTAAATCTTGGGGGTTGGGACATTAACTGTGTGCTTCTCATCAGGATAGTGATTTACAGTCTAAGGAAAATATGTTTTTTGTGATGTACTCTTGAACAGTATTATTAACAAAATAGTACGGTCGTTGGACTAAAAATGTTCAAGAGCGCCATCGAAATGTGTCAGGCAGAAAATAGGCTTCGCTTCCAACATGCATGTTTTTTTTACAGCATGTGGCACATGTACATACGGTCCTTACTTAAGAAGTACTGAAAATCAGGTAGAACACTTATTCATGTAAAAGTTGAAGTATGCATCTTTACTCAAGTTCAAGTAAAAAAGTAAGTTGAGCACCATCGCACAACAGATTGATCTTTCAAACGACATCTAGTCAAGACCCTTTTAATACCCACTGAAACAGGAATTTAGCCAATTTAATACAACTAACATGAGAACAGACCTCATTTAAATGTAATGTATTGGTATTTATATTGACAATATGCATAGTTAACAACAGCACAATGACCCAGTCCTGTTTCCTCCCACCAGGTTGACTGGAGACACTGAATGGTCCTGTAGGTACCTGCGATGGACAGGCGACCCTTACAGGGTGTTACCATGTGCCTTGCACCTGTTAGAGCTGGGATAAGCTCTAGCACCCCTAGTCGACTCTAATTAGGATAAGGGGTTAAAGAAAATGAACCTCACATGCTACATGAAGGACATTCACTTGGAAAAGGCCCAGAATACTCTGTAATAACTCTTAGACTCTGAGATTAGGCAATCTGAACCAAACAACATGAAGTGTTGAACTAGCCAGGATGC
>JAYDZF010000032.1:16523516-16536643 GCA_034509105.1 Microcambeva barbata | reverse complement strand
TATATATATACACACACACAAACATATATATTCAAACAAGTATTTAAGTAACACATACATGTGAAATACACTATACATACGTAAGCAGAATATATTTTATTGAAAATGCACATAAAATACACGGTCAATACATATTCATTACAAATATGATCCCAATGTTTTGTGCTGATTGAGGCCCAACACCTTCACCATGTCATTGCTTACATACAGAAATCATTCAAAACTTCTTGTGATTCAAAATTATTGCGAAAACAATAATTTGTAATGACCAACAATTATGTGAAATCTTAAAAAATAATAATACAAATGAGAACAAAGTATAAAGATTGCTCCACAAGGAAAGCATTTTCTTCTCCACTAATCACTGTATAGATTCTGAGCAAGAGCCACATAACAGTTTTTAAGACAAATTTGTAATTATTAATTTATATTTCAACATTTTAGCTTTTAAGCTCATAGCTGAGACTTACTATTTAAATTCACACTGAGCACTGATCTGCCTGTGGGTAAATCTGAGAATCTAACCAAATGTTACACCTTAATTTCATTAAACATTCCAAGACTAACTTTAGAACTACTTAACTATCAAACTATAATCCCCATTTCCAGAAATGTTCAGACACTGTAAAATACAGTAAAAAGGAAAATCTGTAATGTTCATTTATTTAATCTTTATTTTACTGATAAACAAAAAAGAATGTACATGAGTGGTGTTTTTAATATGTCTGGATTGGCAGTTCCATAATCAAGAATAATCTAGATTATATTGTATACCCAAATGTCTTCATGTTATCAATTCCCATATTTTTGTGTAACGCTGTAACCTAAATATTCCAAAAACTTTATTCATTTAGTCTGTTTGTCCAGTGTTTATTAAATTGTACATATATTTCAGTTTAGAAATACAATAGTAGTTAAACACTACAAAAATGGTCATTCTTTTTTCATCAGCCAAATCAAGATTAAAGAAAATTAACAAGAAACATTCTTTTTACACTTTACCAAATGTACTCGGACATTTCTGAAAACAGGTTTGTATGTCAAAAAAAATTAGAAACACTTAAGTACAACATAGATTACAACATGTCAAACGTGCACCCTAACATTTATCTAATCAGGATTAAGATCTAGTCCACATAGGTAAAGTATTTTCTGTTTTCCAGTTTAAATATTTAGGAACTGTGATGTAAATAAACTGGGGGAGAACCGATTCTTGTTTAGGATAAATACAGCACAACATCGAGTGAAGCAACCGGCGTGGTGAAATTTGAGATTGGGCCAATTGAACTGGACTGACCATCAACTAAAGAAAAATGAAATTAGAAATAGTTCAGTCCAACACACACAGCAGGAAGGCTGAGACTAAAATGTTAATATGGCCAAAACATAAAAACACATGCACCTGAACCTGGACTACACCTTAATTTGACGTCCATGGTTTAGACGACCAATGCAGGTATTTTTGAAAAATGTGAGTTAGTAAAATAGCACATACAATGATAGCTAAGCACAGTTAATTGTTTGATTAATATCCAACAAACTGAATTTTGATTTATAGTAAGGATATCAAGCAAAGTGTCAAATATCAAACACAGCTATTTAAACAATAATCTCAGTTCAACCAGAACATAAGGTAAATAGAAGTTCAAACAAAGTTAAAAGAAGTGAATAACTGTGTCTGTGGAGGCATGACTCACCCTGTGTTCCAACTAGTAAGCAAAAAAAAAAATTTAAGAAATATTTCACCATTACATTTGAGAACTACAATAAGAGACATGCAAAAAATGAAAATACAAACATTTGACTTGCTTTAACTATCAAATAGTTTCAATATGATGCTTCATGCCTACGTAGTTGGTACATCTTCCAGTCGATGACCTGTAAAGATTTCTCATCTCTATAAATGCAAAACTCAGAAACAGGAAACCTCAAAAAGCATTGGCGTATCCTCTAAACAATTGCTTTATGCTGGTACATCAGGAGGACCCAGTAATTTGTCTGGTCCTTTATGTAACTCCCTCTTGACTGAATCTCATGTCCACCAATGATTCAAAACACAAGGCTGGTTTAGAATCACCAGCAGCAAGGGTTTGATATAAAAAACAAAACAACTATTGGTCCTCTGAGCCAAAACCAGGCCATCTCTGACCTACCAGCACTTCTCAAACCTTGTTCTGTCCCTCCTACTTTTTAGCCCACTAGTGTGGCTCATCTTGACCGACACTCAGGCACATGTATCAGTACTCTTCTGTGCTCAGGTACGGATGTAATGGAATAAACTTTACAACATACTATTAATATAATGTTTACTAATCTTGCACTTACCTCCTTAAAACATAGCCTGTCCTAGCCAGGTCCTTAACCCAGATTTTCTACTTGTATTACAGAAGAAAGTGATTTGAGGGTGCTCTTAATAAGATGCTTAATGAAAAAAAAAAAAAAAAAAAAAAAAAAAAAGGAAATGAACCAGCCTTTAAGCGTCGGCAGCATACGGCCCCTCTTTGTATTTCTGCATAAACAAATGTCACCTGTCAACTTTGTTGTCAATGCAGGGTGAGGAATACCTTCAAACTGAACACACCATTATTAAACAACTAGTTAATCTTGTCTGCATCATGAAAACAATAAAGAGTAACACATCTGACCACAAATTCGTACATTTTATTTATATAGCATGGTTTCTATACAGAATGCTACACACGCCTGAAAGTCCAGAACCATCAAGAACTTGCTGAACATCCACTGTACTAGTCTGCAATCACACGCAGGAGCTAGGTTAATAGGTGTAGCGCGGCCGGTCGGTGTAAGGATCCCGAGGTATGTCATAGACATTGCTCCGGGAAAGTGAAGACACGGTGGTGATGGGCGCACGGTCGTATGCTAATCCTTGTGTCTCGCCCGCAAGTCGGCGTATCGGGCTCCTATCGCGGCTGTAGTACGAAGAAGCAGAAGCTGTAGTGGCAAAGGGGTTGCGCTCATACATGTCGAAGCTAGACGAGGATACGCGATCGGTGCTAACGGGCGAGGACATAGGGGCAGGAGGAGGAGGAGGCGGAGGGGCAGGAACTGGGACTTGGACTTGTCGGTCGTCAAAATAACCGCTTTCATACGGACGGGCACGGAACTTTTCATAGTAGTCCACCACCCCGTACGGATCCCGCTCATCGTAGGACGCTCGACGCACAGTATAGCCAGACACAGCGTCTCCATAGCCAACACTACCGCTGCTGTACGCGGACTCATTTCCGTACGTCACACCCATACTATAGCCCGCGGCGACACCGTAGCTTATCGCACCGTTATACCCTGTGCCCATGTTACTGCCATACCCGGGATTCCCATAACTGCCACTCTGGGTGAAATCCTGTGTAGGCGCATAGCTACTGCTAAAGTTTTGTTCACCGCTGAAGCCGCGCTGGAGACCGTGACCACCGCTGCGCGCACCATATCCCTCCGTGCCCTGTGCTTCGCGAAATGAACCATTCTGGTCCAGGGGGCATTCTTTGGACCAGTGGCCCTCCTGCCCGCACCGATAACAACCCGTTCTTTCACCCATTCCCGGCGCTGTACGCAGGCGGCTAGTCGAAAGCTTCACGCTCATCAGTTTGCCTTAAGAGGGAGAGAAAGACGAAAAATAATTTCGAATGCGTTTCTTAACAAATCCGAACAAAGACATTTAAGCCTCATTTACACAATATAAGCAAAGCGAACACATCAGTATGAGCAAAGACTACAGTTCATTTAAAGTTACACTACTTACTATTAGTAAGAGAAATGCCCGAGTGAAACTACACAACACAAAGGCCTGATACAAATCTCCAGACTGCCCAGGCATACAGATTCAATAACTTGTAGCATTTCAATTCTGCCTATTAATGCTTTGTGATGCCTGTTCATACGCAGACTTCGACTAGACACAAAAAATAATGGCATTCACGAGACAATGCATTCTGCATTGCTGGTATGTTGCGTCCACACTTATTCCAGGTGCCTGAAGTAAAAATATAATGTCTACAAATATGTCAAAGGAAAAGGCAATAAAAAACATTTACATTTAAATCTGAATAGCATTAGGTAGGCATTGCTGTGGAAAGTGGATCTACACTTTCATACAAAAGTCCTTATAAAACAAACAACCGACAATCGATCAGATCAAAGATCTTACTATAAAAATAAGTTAAATATATATTTCAAACCTGGATATTGAAAGTATTTTTTAAAAATCAACAGGAAGTATTAGCGAGCACTTACCACCACTACATACAAGCAATTCTCTAAAAATGAGTAAAACTAAATTTGTGGCTTGGGAAAGCCTTTCTGAAAAAAACTTACCATTACTTCTAGAGGTCCCTAATCTGAATGCAATACAGTACTAAAAGTCTAATTCTTTTTAGGATTACCAAAGCCGGATTAATTTGGCAACATGGTTCAACAGCTTGTACATCTACATCTCAAAGAGTTGAGAAGAACTGGTCTATTTGTATTATAATGTGAGTTACGACCTGGTAAGTACAAGTGGGTGGAAGATTCATGAATTATGTGTAATCTTAATTAACGTAAAATCACAAAATAGACGCCGTCAGCAAATTTTTAGACCAGCTGAATGGTGATTACTGCTCACGGCAAAACCAAATATGCAAGTTTAATGGTTACTCAATGCTCAGAATCATTAATGGACAACTTAGAAGCCAAAATGCTTTGAGATTTTAAAAAGCATGCTTCTACACACACACACAACAGGTGTTTGAATACTTTTTGATTTTTCTAATTTTCTGGTTATCACAAACGGACACAATCTAGCAGTGCATGTTGGTTCACCTTGAAAGGCTGTGTTGTCAAGGCCTCGGATGGCCTCCATTGCATCCTCCACTCTCTCCATGTGAACAAAGGCATAATCCTTCACTATGTCGCACTCAACGACAGGCCCATACTCCTCGAACTTGGCCCGCAGCTCCTGGTTTGAACAGCAACTGCTAATATTGCCCACATGGAGTTTGGTTGAGGCTTTGGGCTTTCCTCGGCTCATCTCCACGTTCATAGCTAGGCCATTGAGCGTGTAATGATGGAGGTTGCGAATAGCCTCTTCAGCCTCGGCTTTGCTTTCCATGTGGACAAAGCCAAAGTTCTTCAAGATGTCACACTCCGTTATTTTACCATACTGCGAGAACAAGGAGCGCAGCTCTTCTGGAGTTGTGTTTTGGGAAAGGTTGCCAACAAAGATTTTAACCATTTCAGCAGTAGACTGTCAGGCCAAAGCCCTATCTGGTGAGAAAAACAGAGATATGGGTTTTAAACAAATGAACACACTCAGACACTTCATGTTAGTATTACACAATAAATTAATTAAGACCAATTTAATGAATTGTTAAAGTTCTTTACATTTCTATTTCTTTGGATCAATATACTAATGTAAACTACACATGGATCAATTTGACTATTTTAGCTGAAAAGCAAACCAATTACCACAGACTGACTCGAATCACCATAACCAATGTTACATTTATATGTACATACTGTCTACTATAACTACAGTAACTTCAGTTGATTTAATGCTAATGTTTGTTACAAAATTAGTAAGTCAAAAATGTACTAAATAATTAAACATTAAAAAGCCTGAAAATGATATACCCATATAAAGATTCCCCAAATTATAGATCCACTAAAGATACCTAAAGCGAGAATTTGCGGGGTTCAGTAAATAAATTCCTAAAATTTGGAAAAAGTATGGAAAAAAAAAGTATGGTCACTTACAAAGCACAACTGGAAGTAAAATACCAGTGACTACTTAATAGCATTAGTATTGAAAGAAACTAATATACATTTTATTAAAACAATTTTTATTAAATATAAAAGCTTATAACTGAAATTGCTAATTTGTCAAGATTTGTAAAACTGGAGAGAGAAATTTAATTCATCAACTAGCTGCAATGTTCTCTGTGGCAATAGAATCCTGTTGGTGTACACGCAGGAAATAATAAAGGCCACGTTACTGTTAATCTGAATAAAAATGTCAAGTTTGAACTAGCAAATGCTACATCTTCAAATCCTTATAATACTTATTTAAAATGGACGTGATTGCTGCGAAGAAACTCCTTCCGCCTGAACAGAGCCTTGGCCTAAACCACAATGTAACGTTGATCGCAAGATAAGCTCTCTTTTCCCAACATGTCTGACCCCGTTTACGCTAACTTTACGAGGCCCGGTTTTTCACAAAACCACCACAATCAGAAGGCCTGTAAAATAAAACAAGTACCGTTGGTTTAAAATACGTAATCCAACGAGATTATGATCAGGCGTCCAGACCACTTAAGTAGCATACGTAGCTAGCTATATTCCAGTTAATGTCGAGTAACGGACAACCGTAAAACGAAATGCGAGTTTAAAATGACAATTTTATGTAATTAGGTGAAAACGTTGCCCAACATAAATGTCCAAACCTACTTTTTTTGCCACCTTTGGTCGAACAAAAGCAACACAGTTTCGCCGATTACAGATTAAAATTCATCTTAATGTGCGTGGAAGGTATTTAGGCAAAAATAGCAAAATAATTCGATTATTTGTTAACCGGATGTCAAACCGTGATCTGAATGAAAGATGTCGAAATAAAGCTTTTTGTAATTGCCCACCCAAATTCTTGCTAAGCGAGATTATAATTGTAACAATGTACACGTAAAGTAACGCGCTATAAAATACAGAAACGCCACAACAGGCCCACAAAAGGCCCGTTAAAAGTGAAAATGTATTTAGCGAGGATGGCCTCGCGTAGAGAACAAAAGAAGCGCTAATCGAGAAGAGATAGCAGCGAGTTTAGCATTAGCTAGTGCTCGAATAACAGACGTACATTTTAAACAACGGAATTACAACCATTACATGGCTACAAATGCACATAGATGCGTACAATCTTGAAATGAAATGCACCGTAAAACAGATTTCAATTACACCATCATCAACGACACATTTCTAAATAAATACTCGGTGTTGTAATAACGTAAAGACTACTAAACGTTGGTTTAATAACATACCTTCAAAATGGCTTCACGAAAATGCTAGTCTGCTCAAATTTTTTAAAAGAACGCGTTGCTAAAAACACGCGTAAACCCTTTATCGCACACCTCCTCACAATGAGGCACTGCCCAAAATGGTGTCTCAATACCTATTCCCTATGCACTTAAAAGTGTGCTTAGGGCGTCCTATATCATCTAGTTTGGGCACGAGACATATGCAGTAACGATTCAAAGTCATACAAAATATTCTTTCAGATGTTATTTAACTCACACGCGAACGCAGTTAAGGAATACATTTTTATAAACGTAAACTGTTAAACGTTATTTATTCTTTTTTAAAGGGACTGGAAATTCACTTGCTTAAGAAAACGTGTTGCTTCTTCAAAATAAAAGTTTTTACAAATGAGTTAAAATAAGTGCTTATAATTATATACAGATATTTTATTCGATTAACATTGGCCAACGATATGCCAACGTAAAATGATATTAACAAACTAAACTGGTCAATTCATTTTTTAAACTACAGACATTATTGGGGGAGCGCTAGCATTTTCTCACTATTTCAAATTTAATATACCTATAACGTTGGACATTTTATAACAGCAACTTAAATACTGGAAAAAAAAATTGAAAATAAAAAATTGGTACACAATCTAAAAGAATATTCAAGATGAAGTTGAGCGGGTGACGTCACGTCCGTTACGATTATGGGAAATGAACTTCCTACTGACAAGCAACGAATCCACACAGCAAGCGGGTCTTACATTGACGACGACATGCTGTCGTGCCATGCCAATGGAGTCCGATGTTGTTTGATTATTAAACGTAAGGTGAAATAATGCGACGTCACAAACACACCATAAGACAAAGTAATGTTTCACTCATAGATTTCACACTCGAACAGAATGCCTAAGAATAAGTTTTAATAAGTGTTACCTTGAACTCTAGACGTTTAAGAAGCAGCAAGATGAAAACACAAAATGGCGTCAGCAGGAGCTATGCAACTGTATTTACAGCTGAGAGCTCAACCCACATCTGAAGGGTTGCCGTTTGACTGAACCGGCAAATATTGTTTTAACGTTTTATAACGTTATTTTTTTTATTATGTTTACAAAGTAAGTTACTGTATACCAATACAATGCATTAACTTATGCATAATTACTCAGGCTCTAGTGGGCTCATTGCCTTGTGGTTCTAGGCCTACCAGTTGGCAATTATTAAGAAGAGTTGACATAAAAAAAAAGACTTGAATCACAATTTAAACCCTGGACTGTAATCTAAATATCTTTAGTATACAGTGAATGTATTGGGCAAAAGTACTCAGACATCTGACCATACACTTGTTGGACACCACATAAAATGTAGTAACATTTGTGTGATATTTTAAAGCTTTAACAGCTTCTACAAACATGCTTTGATAGCTACTAAAAATAATAATTAAAAAAAAATGGCTAGGACCAATGTTCCAGTTCATTTAAAAGCTGTTCAATAGGGATCTGTACAGGCCATCAAGCTGGAACAAGAAAGGATATTCCATGTGCTGTAGCTGAATGGAATAATTTAACTTTTCATTAATGTACCAGTTAGCATTTTATTTTTTTCTTTTGCATAATTTTTAATGCTTGAGGGTGACCCATTTCCTACTAATTTTTTCACAAACCTTTGAATTAGGACATGTTGGGTGATGAAGCTACACTATTATATTACCAATAGGGTTGGTTAATATATTTGACAAAACATTAAAAAGCCCTCACAATTTTGCACTTTCTATTAACAACTCGATTTGCACTTTGTCCACGATGTCTTGCAAATACAACAAAACACACATGTTGACCAAAATATCTTGCTTTATTGGAAAATACACATCCCAACTGAGAAAACAAAACAATATATACTTTTTGTTTTCAGGTCATTTTCAGGAACCCTTCCAAAGCATCCTAAAGTCACCCACACCAGCAGTGTCCAAGGTGATCTGAACCCATGTGACAGTTGATCATCACACATCTAGTTGATGTTTGTAAAGTATTCCCTGCATACTGGTATAACTTGTCAGAATCTGGGCAAACAGGCTTGGGGAACAATTAACCTATATTCTTTGTCAACAGAAAACATTTTCTCAAAAGTGGGCACTTATAAAATAAATCGTGTTTGAGCCAGAACCTAATTTGGTCTTCAAAGCAGGCCAAATCTCTGTATAAAAGAGTAAGATAACTCAAGTTTGCACATATAAAATAATATAGCCTATATTCCCAGCAGGTGAGTAGTGTTATTTTAACAAAATTGGTAACAGGAATGTTCATTTTGAATTGCAATACCCCATAAAGCTAAAACAAAAAAACCCAAAAACAGTCACATCAAGAAAGGCAATCGGACTTGTTATTACACAAAATTTCAAAAAAATAAAACTTAAACTATTTCATTTTAAAAGGTGGACTAACGGCAAGTTGCCACTAGTTCACCTTCTGCAAGAAAGCTGCAAGCTTGGGTTCTATTGCTTAGGTAGGGATTGCAGCAAAAAATAACCAAAAAAACAAAACCTAAAAGTCAAATATGAAAAAACACGGTAACCACCTTGCATTTTTACCAACTATGGATGTAAATGATAATGCATAATACACAATGCAGAATGGACCTTAATATTTTTGATCGGTCATTTACAATCTGAACAAGCTGCTTTATAAGATCTAGTTCAGTCCAGCCTCTTTACATATTAGTCCTGTGTCCAGAAACTTTTAGCTGAATAAAGCAACAGGGAGGGAATGCTCGCTAAAGAAGTCCTGCTGCATCAACCACCTGGAAAAAGCACAAAATAATTTATAAGATACAGGAAAAACATGACTCAAGTACACAGAACTCCGCCAGTGTTTCCCACATATAAGTTATACCTAGAAGCAGCAACCCAACTCTGCCATATTTTTAATTGACGGACATTACGAAACCAAACATTAGCATTTGAACAATATATAAAACAATAGTTGATTTATAAACAGAATGAAAAACTAGTTTGGCATGTAAAATCCAAAATCAGTTGGTACCAAATAATGTTTAAAGCTTGTCCTGATGTCACAATGTACTCCAATTAAATGATCATTTATATGTTCACATCTGTAGACAGACATGCAACTGATAGAACAAAGTTTCTGCATTCTGCAAGTGTGCGTTGTTCCTCTTTGGATTAGAGCTGCAATGTGCATGTAAATTATTTAACTTACCAGGTTACGAAACCACATTGCACAAAAAGCCTTAGTAAGTTACTGGTCGATATACAAATTTTTAAAGGCTCTTTTTTTTTTAAATAAAGCAAACAGCCAAACCTAACACCCAGACAACCCCTAGGTATTTTTTATATTTGGGAGAAACACTGCTACCCTATAACTGTAAAGATCAGAAAGCAACATCTAGATCTTGCTGCCATACTGGCAGTGACACCTCCGATTTGCTCACCTTAACAAACCGCGGCTTAGTAATCGTATTGAGATTGCTCGGTAGCAGGATCTCTGGGCCGCGACGCGCCAAACGCGGTGCTCCTCGATACCGGGGAAAGCCGCGACCGCTCGCACGAGTAGGCATCAGCACCGACTCTTCGGATTGGGCTACGGTCCCGCGCATAGTATGCAGTGGAAGTGCCGGAGGACGGCGGCGGCGGTAGTGAGCTGCGGTCATACGAATCAAGGCTGGTAGGAGCCAGACGCATCCTTGAGAGAGATGAAGAAGAGATAGGGGGAGGAGGGGGAATGGCAAGGTGCCGATTCTCGAGATAGCTAGAGCTGTAAGGGTGAGCACGATACTTCTCATAGTAATCAACACTGCTGTATGGGGTAGGGTCGTATGCAGTCGGCCTCTCGGGATAGACACTCATCGGTTTGCTGAGGTACTGGGCTTCAGCACCATAATCACGTGAAATCACATAGCCGGGGGTGTGACTCATTGGTGGGCCATGGGGCAGAGCGGCTGGATAGCTTCTAGAGGGGTACCCTGCTGGGCCAACACTGCTGTAAAACGGTGGCCCAGCTGTAGGAAAACTCCGGGGACCAGGACTTCCGCCATAGATACCGTTCTGACCGCGTCTGCAGTCTTTGGACCAATGACCCTGTTCACCACAGACGTAACAGCCCGTAATGTCTCCCATGCCAGGTGTGGTTCGGAGGCGACTGGTGGACAGTTGTACGTTTATCAGCTTGCCTTATGAGAGGAAGAGAAGACACGCAAAACATTGTAAAAACTTTTGCTCGCGTCACCACATCCAAGTGCATGAACAAACCAAGACAGTCAAAACGCAATGTTTCACTGTAGACTTCAATATTTCTGCTACAGAAGTCAATATTGTACTCAAACTTAGAAGCCAATTATTCTATGGATAGATGAGAGTTAAGTACTGATTGAGCTAAAATTACTGAACTAAGTGAATTTCAATTCTTCAATTGTTGCGAATGTTCACCTTGAAAGGTAGAGTTGTCCAGCATACGGATGGCTTCCACTGCATCTTCTCTTTTCTCCATATGAACAAAGGCATAATCCTTTACAATGTCGCACTCAACGACAGGGCCAAACTCCTCAAACTTTGCCCGGAGATCTTGATTAGTGCAACCTTCACAGATGTTGCTTACATGCAGCTTGGTGGTACCTTTTGGCTTTCCTTTACTCATCTCCACATTCATGGGCTGCCCGTTCAGTACGTGTTGGTGAAGATTAAGGACAGCCTCCTCTGCCTCCTTTTGACTATCCATATGCACAAAGCCGAAGTTTCTCAGGACGTCACACTCCTTGACTTGGCCGTAATTTGAGAAAAGACTGTGTATGTCATCCTTGGTTGTACTAGCCGCTAGGTTGCCGACAAAGATCTTAACCATCTTTACCGCCGATTTTTTTGTTCCTGGATAGAAAGTATAATTGTAAATACATGTTACATTAGCAACACGTAGCTAAGAGTTACCAACCCTTTAATATGACGTGAAAACATCACAGTACAAAGCGAAATTGAATTGAAGTCTGAGAACGTTTGGCAGAGATGGTTTAAAGATACAGTTTACAGCCTGGGATACTGTAGTTTTATGTTAACTAAAGTTACTATTAATATATTAAACTAAAGTTATTTGCTTTGGATACAGGCATCAGCCAAATGCTGTGAATCTAACTGTATTCATCGGTTCACGTACAATGCTTAAGAAATAGTGACAGTGCAAGGGTTTATCTATATGCTTGCAGTAGTTTGTTTACAAAAAGTTGTGCATCAAGCATGGATTTAATCGCAAAATATAAATCTGGAACACCAAAGATCCAGCCTTGTCGTTTCCCAACTTTCTAAATTGATCAACCATTAACTTGATTAACCATTTAAATTGTTATTAAAATAGGGAAACAGTGGCTTAATTGGTAGCACTGTCACCTTAAAGCATAAAAACGTCCAGGGAGCAGCAAAAAGAAGTAATAAGTAAATTGTTTGTGAATAAATGTGCTTAGGAAATGTATATCAGCAAGTAGGTAATGTGACAGGTTAAGCAAAGGTATAAAAACAAGTGTCATCCCAAGTAGCTACACACTGTTCTAAATAAAAGATAACGCTTTACTTATTTTGTGTATATAAAAATTGGTATGTTGAAATAGTTCTGCAGATGTACTTAACCGCAAAGCAATGATGCCTTTAATAAACTGTAAAATTTTACTTTCTGTCCATGAACTGTCTGCAATGCATTTAACGAAGAAGAAATTAGACACACCCGTTCTTATTTTATTAATGTTAAAGTAAGAAGTCAGTTAAGATAAAATGTCTCCGAGCATTCATGGTAACCACATTTGCTCAAACAAAATCGATTCCTTCTCACATCTCTAGCAATAATGGGATTAAGCATGAAACGCCAGGTGACTAATTTAAGTCTGACAAACTGTTTTGTCGTTTTTAACTTAAGTGTATTGACCTTCGGTTAGATTTCTTCGCTAACAAGTGTTTTTTTAAATATTAAAGATGAAAAGTGCAAGACAAGCCAGTGAGTGGAAAAGCCCGAACAACGTCATGGATGTATGCTAATACTGACCGACGGAGTACAAAACAAACATTAAAAAAGTGGACGGTTGCCAAACCGCGACGGGCCGCGATACAATTTCACAAAACCAACTTAAATCGAA
>JAYDZF010000032.1:16152737-16163327 GCA_034509105.1 Microcambeva barbata | reverse complement strand
TTTAGGTCTGGGGAATTAGAGGGCTCTACCAACCAATGTCAGACATCCCTCACCCCGAGACAACTGGAACAGCCTCAGTCATCTTTGGATCTTTTCCCACCCTCCAGCATGCACTAAGTCTTAAATCGTTGGGATACACCGCAGTCAGCAAGGCTCCTGATATCTGACGAGTCATTCCCAGCCCGTCTAGGGGTTGTCTGTGTTGCACAGGGTGAATGCATTGGCTATTAGCTGATGCTGATAATCATCATCAAAATTATCAGCTCGTTTTAGTTTATAATTGGGTGTGTGTGTTTGACCAAAATTAATTTAAGTAATTTAATTCAAAAATATCAAAGTTTTAGGTTTTACAATGATCAGTGTTTTTTTCTAATAAGAATTAGAAGTAGTCTCTTATTTTATGTTTAGAATTAATGTCCAACCAATTAAACCAGCGTTTTTATCACAATTGTTGTCATCAAATGTTAATTGAGTGGAAAACAGCTGTCCTACAACTGGCATCTGAAAAGAGGCTGGAAACGCTGCACTCATAAATAGGAAGCCCATGGCACTATTTCAGCAGTTCTGATTAGAGACTGAAACAGTACGTTGTTATAGTCTAATTGCACAAATTAAGCAATCATGTTAAATTAGAGAATTTTTGTTGCTTTCGTTGCAAATAAATCTCCAAGCAGCGTGGAATGCACCGCACCAAGCTCAACCCTGACTCCAGGACATTAAAGCCTAATTTAAAAAAAAATAAATAAAAAATTGCAGCACCTACATCAGTCACATGGGATTTAAAGAAGCAAATTTCCCTGGTTGATGAACTAAATTGTGGAAGAGTAATTTAGATAGAGGTGGCGTATGGCTGGGTTTTGGGCCACAGAGAATTGGTTCCGGCTTTTAGAGGATGAAGGTAAATGCAGTGAGAGGAGAAGAGGATTATATATTCTTTTAATAATACTTGTCCCGAACGAGAGAGCGGGAAAGAAAATGAATGAGGGTAGATAGAGAGCTTATGGAGCCTGTGCGGGATGGGAAACTTTGGCAGTCGTAGAGTTTAACAAAACAAGGGAAGAAGGGGTTTAATGCATATTAGAAAGCTAGTCAAGGCTGACTTGGTTTTATGTAGTTTTGGATAAAAGTTTTAGCTGAACACAGTTTAGTGTCCATGTTGACATCTTTCCATCTGTCCAAAAATGGCAAACCAACTAAGACTCATCAAAAAGTTATACACTCAAGATGCAGAATTGGTAACACCAGAAAACCACACACTCGCTGGTGATCACAACAGACAGTCCTTTTGTCTTTGGTCTGGAGCACATCCATTTCCCCCCGTAAACAACACAGCCGATTCATTAGACCACTATACACTTCTTGCACTCTGCTTATTTGCACACCTGTACAGATGTTCTCTTTCTGTAAATATTCAGGTCACCTGTAACTCTTTTTTTTAATTTATCCCCGACCCTATTTTTTGTTTAGTGTAATTTTCCTTTAGTTTAATACTGTAAATAACCTGTGTTCTGTGTTTTTTGTTACTTGTCATACGTGTTGCTCTTACCAAGACAAATTCCTTGTATGTGTAACATACTTGGTGAAATAAAGAGATTCTGAATTCTGATTCTGAATTTGATGGTCCATCCTAGATGCCTCATAGCCCAGAGAAGTCGACATCATTTGTGGACATGGTTAACAGAAGGCTTCTTTTTGAGTGGAATATGTGCATGCAACTTTGTAATCGATTTACCTTGGTCTAGAATTTCTTGCCCTTGTAGTTACAGCAGCTATTGTTGAGTTCTTGAGTTCTTGGTGTAGTTCTGTGTGAATGATCAGCAATCAGCTTAAACTTTCACACACTGAAAAACACAGATTCTGATTCCTTGAACTGTTTAATGATATTATACACTGTAGATTTGGCACTAATGCCCACATTAATAAATTAAATGAAAATAAAAGCACTATTGACTTGATTACTCCATATCAGAGTCGTCGAGTGAGCTGGGACACATGATAATCAGGTCTTTGACATTGAGGTCCTTTAATGATCAATCTACAGGACTTCAGAGGCACCACTGATGACACAGGCAAAGTTCATCAATCCCCTCTTTTTTTTCTTTTCAAGTCAGTTTACCATTTCCACTGGCAGTCCACCCTGAGGTTTATAGCCCACTCAGGCTTGACCTTGGGTTGTGAAATAGCTCATAGAGCAGAGTACACCAACAGAAACTGACTGATAGACTTCATACTATGACTGAACTGTATCTAAGATGTCAGCCCTCGCTTCCAGCTATACTGCAGGCTTCAGAAACTGACACTTGTCTTTATTTAAAGCAAGTTCTCAGCTTCCGGTCTGGCAACCCACAGCAGTGTGACAGGCCTCTGATTTGAACATGTTTTCACTTCAGATATAGTGCTTGAAAGGTTTTTGCTCAGTAAGATCAGTAACCGTGTGTTTAATGCAGCCGGGTTAGTAAATACACTGATCGTATACACAGTGGTACGGAAACTCGACATCAGTTGGTCCTGAGAGGGGCGACTTTAAAAGACGCTGTGTGTTTCTTGAGTTTTTAGCCAATCATTTATGGTCCTGTGGAACTGCATATACTTTAAGCTAATGTAAATGAATGGGGTTGTTTTTGACACACTGAACACAAATACATGAATACCATCAAACCTAACAAACTTGTGAGCCCAACAACAAATAGGCGCAACGCTTGGGGAAGCACACTGGCACGCTAAGCAGCAACTCCTAGGAAACGACAGCACAGCAATACAAAATGGCTTTACGGTTATTACTTTGTTTATATCACACATATGTCAGGATTAAGGTTACAAAATACTATTTGTATATAAATAATATACAATGTCTACATGTCTATATTGTTTTTTGATATATACAATTTTTTTTGTATTACATGATTACAACTTAAGACAATGTCGTAATATAATAACACAAAATATCTGTATATAATTGCATTGTGTTTTTCTCATCAGTTTTGTTAAGGGCCTTGCTCAAGGACCCAACAGTAACAACCAGGCAGTGGTGAGGTTTGAACCATCATCTTTCTGATTACTAGTAGACCACTAGGCTATGGCTGGCCCATAAAACTGGGCTGCTCAATTGTACATGCAGTTGATTAATTGTTGACAATCACACTGGATCGATCAGGCAACCGGGGCTAACCAATTAGGATCATTACTCCTCCTCTGCATTTAATCATTTTGGAATCTGAATGGAAGCGATCGAGAACCCGATGACATCCCTCCTCTTAGATGCTCCGATTCGATACCTGAGCCTAGATGATTTTATTTGCAGCACAAAAAGAGTAAGCAGGTCTAAAACGACACTGCGGTGCTCTGCAGGGCACAGCAATTAATGTAGGCTAAAACAATATATGTCTGGGTGTATTCACACTCAATCAGAAAGGATTGAGTCATTGCATTTCATTTCAAAAATTACATTCATTTAGTTCATTGAATTGTTTGAGGCTATTATGCACTGTAGAAGGTGAAATATTTCAATTCCTGATAGTCTTTATGTGATGGTTTTAAACAAAACCATGCATTCACACATTTGTGGACAGACTGGAGATCCTCTAGATCAAATCCAATTACCCTAATTGCATTACGCTTTCGTTACATGAATAGCATACACACTATACAAATAAATTTACTTGAAATATGTTACCTCCAACATGTGTGGACTACTGAGTGCACGTTTTCACTGGCACTAGGCAAGTCCATATGTTGATCAGCTTTAATGGTGGGATAATGAGTTGATGACGGTGTGTGTACAATCAGTTAGTGGAGGTAATTTCAACAATCATGAGGAACCCAGTTCAGACTCCTAACCTGTATGAACAGTAGCCAATCATAGTTCATGTAAGCACGCAGCCTGCAGGGAGGGGGCAGTTGATTCAAATGCATAGTTTTAGATGCTAACTGGTTGTTCTAAATCACTACCTTATTTATTTTTCTTCAGTAGAAATCTTCTGTGTCCCAGTATTTTTTGGACTGTACTGAATGCAAATAACATTTTTGTCAGCTTAATCTTTTTATTAACTGTATTTATTTGACTAGCTTTTACCAGCTGCTAAAGGATGGACAAAAAAGCCCAAAATCAATCTATCCAAGTCTTGTAAAGCTCTAGACATATCTTACTCTCACACATTCCTTTATCCTATCATCTCTATACATTAGTCATACTATTTCATTTTTATCTCTATATATAATTTTCACTTTCATTTTCTTCTCCCCATTCTCTCATTCTTTATGCAACTTGTGTAGCTGTGGAAGAGTGGCTGATTGAAACATGGAGGTCATGGCTCTCTGTAAAGCAGAGGAGGACCAGTACTGATTGGAATCCAGTCAGCGCAATAACAACTAGAAGAATTACACATAGAATAGAACATTGATTTACCCAGATAAGCAAATATCAATTTTATTCCTGTCAGAACAGCAGCAAAAGCAATTCTGACCTGGCCAACTTTTAAAGATATAACCTGCATTTGTATGCATGTCTAAGACTGGTGTATGTAAATGCATGCTAAGCAGGCATTGCCTGACTAAAAAGCAGTGCTTTTAACCTCTTAAGTGCTTTTAAGGGCTCATCACATAAAACATAAAAACTGTTTCTACTTAATTCATTTACTTTTAAGCCAGGTGGGCAAACAGCCAATGCAGTGCAAGCTAAACGGCAGACAGTTCATTAAGAGATCTGAAAAGACAAATGGCCTTGATTCGACAAATGTGACAAATCATACCATGGTGGAGGTTCTGGTATAGTAGGTCATCTGTGTCGAGCCATAACAAAAAAAATGCTTACAAATACTTTAATGGGTAGGAGTAGGGCATGGGCATGATTAAGAATGGGATGTGACAAATTCATTTGCATGTCAAGGCAGAATAGTGAATGCCAATGTACACTTACATCATATTAATCTATTTGGTGTAATCTGATGTTGGCCATTTGCCTCTATAACAGCTTCAACTCTCCTTGGAAGGCTTTCCACATGGTTTAGGAGAGTGTTTATAGGAATTGTTGACCATTTTCTCCAGATTTTCAATTGTCAGTTTAGGCACTGATGTTGGACAAGAGGATCAGGCTCACAGTCTCCAGTCATTCATCCCCAAGGTGTCCCTTTGGCTTCAGGTCAGGACTCTCAGGACGAGTGAGTTTGTTGTAGACGAATTCGACTGGACTGCACAAACTGTTCGGGAGCGTGCAAATGTTCCCAATTTCTTGGTTTGTTGAAGCAGTAATTCCTTTCACTGGAAGTAAGGGGCTGAACCTTAGATCTAAAAAAAGAACACATTTTTGTGGTTTTATCAATATAATATTTATCAATAGGTGATTGGAACACCAGAAATCAGTGAATTGGATGGGTGATTGTTCAAAGCCGAATTGTTTCATCAATGTTTACACTGCAGTTGGTGTACTGTTGTAATTGTCAAATTCTGGCTCATTGATGATATTCGAAGGTTCTGTTGCCTCGAACCCATTGGTTTGACTAGCACTGGGATAATGGTGTGAGCTCAGTAAGTGAAAACTGGTGATATTAACGTGGTTTAAGTACTGCATATGTAGAATACACTCTACTCTGGTAGCTGAATAGGTTTTCAGGCAGACTCTCTGGAATCTTATTTGAGCAATTCCTGCATATTCTTGTGATCCCCTGTTGACATTAAGGGTTGAAAATGGTTCTCTCCTGAGCTGGCAATTGGAGAAAGGCAACAGAAGGTCAGATTGGGGATTTAAACTCATTTTCTTTTCGAATTGATTCTATTATTTTACTCTGTTTGACTTATCAGACTATATCCTTTAAGGATATGGTCTATTCACCATTCCATTCTTTCTTCTATTGTGGATTCTGGATCATTCCCGTCATCTCTCCTGTGGTTGGATTTTTTTTTTAAGCTGGCAAATTCCCTCCAGCAGTACCCACTTCGCTGTGATTGAAAGCACTGACTAGTAATTATTTCTCTGGACGTATTGACTCAGCATCAGCAGTCACTCTGTGCTGTGATTTAAATCAAAGCACCTCGTTTCCATGGAGCCACTAGCCTTCCTCCCAGCTTTACCTTTTAAAGCAGAGGTTCCCATTTTACCCCTTGTGTACCGAGTGATCTCTGGCTTGCAGCTGATTACCTCATTGGTCTCTTACTCTGGTTCCTCCATTTTGTTTGCCTCCTGCAATTCCCCCTTCTCATCTTCTCATTTTTTTTTTCTTTCCAGAAGCCACGTCACATCAGGTTTCATCTTATTTCCCATACTGGTTCTCGGACGTCTTTCCTGTCTTCTGCCTCCTTTTTCTTTCTATGCTCTTACTGTGTAATCCTTCCATTTATGCTTTTGCTCAGCATTTTGACAACCCATCCTTTTCCCATCATGTTATTTGTGCTTTTCCCCTGCCTTCCCTTTTCATGTGCTCTAAAATTATCTGCTCCCTGTAAAGGGGGTTGATGCCAAAACAGCAAACAGAGTGAATAAAGCAACTGGGTGCAAACACAGAGGGGGAGCACGAGTATCTGAGGTAAAGATTTAAAAAAAAAAGAAGATTCATAGGCATCACAGGGCTGTGGAAAATGTTTAATAGAGGAAGAGACTCTGGTATCGGGGCTTTTTCCATTTCTCACAGTAAAAGCAAATCGAGATGTGGAGACTGCAGAAGGATCCGAATTCCTACTCTAGTAATCTGCATGCATACCAGTTGCTCATTATACTGTAGTACAAGAACATCTGTACCCACTCCTATATAACTGTGAATACATTTTCTTTCTGATTAGCATAAACCGAGCTCCTCCAGCATGCCTCCTGGAGCAACACATACATTGTAGATTATTACAGATGAGTATTTTCTTTACATGAGCCATGAATCAATTGAGCCCGGGCTTTTTCCATATTTGCTTCTATTTATGGGTCTGCAGCTTTTGAACCATTATTGTCTTAAACATTAACAATATATTTTTGATTTCCAGATAATCCATCTTTCTTGCAATTCATTTTCAAGTTTTGTTTATTTTTGCTTTGACAAACTGCTTTAATTTTGTCTGTAATGTGTAAAGGCCAAAACCTGAAATGGAAATAAAGAAGTAACAAAATAAACTTCACAATGACTGTTGCCTAACAGTTACACTATACAGTCTATAACTATAATAACATTGACACTATACAGTCTGAGTAAATGAGGGATAAGGGCCCAAGGGATCAAGGGATTTACAATTACTAATTCAGTACCTTATGCATGGGGTTATGCTTACCCAATATAAAAGTATTCACAATGCTTCACTTTTTACACATTTTCTTAAGTTACAGCCTTGATCCAAAATTGATTATATGCATTTCCCCTCAAAATTCAACACGCAAGACCCGATAATAACAAATAACAAAAATTCCAAACACTTTGTCAAATTACTAAAATAAATAAATCACATATTTAGTGTTTATACTTTGTTTGGCAGCAAATACAGCTTCAAGTCTTTGAGTTTGAGGCTACATGCTTGGCACACCTTTTCTTAGACATCTAGGCTCTGGCTGGGCCACTCAAGAACATACAGAGTTTCCCCAAAGCCACTCCTGTGTTATCTTGTCTGTGTGCTTAGAGTTGATGTCCTGTTGGAAGGTGAACCTTCATCCCAGGACCAGAGCACTCTGTAGGAGGTTTTCTTCAAGGTTGTCTCTGTACATTGCTGCATCCATGTTTCCCTTGACCCTGACAAGTCTCCCAGTTCCTGCTGCCGAAAAAACTGCATGATGCTGCCACCACCATGTTTCACCGTATGGATGGTATCGGTCAGGTGCTGAAAGGTACCTGGTTTCCTCCTCACATCATGCTCAATTGTTTTATCAGACCAGAGAATGTATTCTCATCTTTGGTGGGGTTTAAAGAAGTGGAAATCGGATTCCTTGTGCTATTAATTAAGCTCTTTTTATATTTTCACTTTCACATGAGAAACAAATGAATGCCAAAACTCATTTGCAAGCCACTTGGGTGTAGAGGTCTTAAATCTAAAGCAGGCTTACTGCATGCACAGAAGGGTGTAGGGTTTATAATAAAACCCCAGTACCCCTGGTCACACATGGTTCGTTTTGGCTGATCACACTAAGCACTTTCTGAAACCACCATCCGTTTCTTATGCATTAAGTTAATCACATTTCTGCATCGTACATGGGTGGTCCACGCCTCCCACCCTTAGCCAGCAGATAGCATCACAAAATACAATGCTTCTTACATTGATGGAGTGATTTGAAATGAGCTGAATCACCATAGTATATTAAAGTGCCTAACATCTGCATTTTATTCCCAGCCACAGAAAAAAAAAGTATTTATTTTGTTTGATATTTTGCAGCATCTGGGTTCATGGTACTGATTTTTAAAAGTGTGGATGCAGCAAGTGGGCGACTGGGTAAATCAGACGTAATATTTGTCTGCCATTTCATTTAAGGACTTCCTTAATTACCATTCTTCACTTTTCTTCATTGCTTTTCAGCCATTGTTCCTGGTCTCTGTTAAAGTCGGAGAGTGTGTGTGTGTGTGTGTGTGTGAGTGAGTGTGTGTGTGTGTGTGAGTGAGTGTGTGAGAGAGAGAGAGTGTGTGTGTGTGAGAGAGAGTTTGTGTGAGTGAGTGTGTGTGTGAGAGAGAGTTTAGCATCAGTGTGTACAGGTATGCTTGGCTGACCTTAGTAGCGATTGGGGAGGAGCAGTGGGTTAAATAATAAAGGCAGAGACATTAATGGTTGGAGGAGTGCAAGAAGGTAGCAACCAGGGACCAACAATAGATCAGGCGGCCAGTCTCTCTGCTCAAGACCTGTGAGATAAGTAGTCATATAATGGAAACTTGAAGCTATGACTCATTTGTTCTTTGTGTTCGGAAAATCTGACAAAATTCCACATTTCCATTTGGTAACTGCTCAAAAACCAATCTTGATTTTCTGCAGAACTGATCGTAGTTGTTACAGTGCTATCTTTTATCCAAATACAAACAGAAAGGGATGAATTGTAAACTCCGTGGCATGTCTAAGATTATTCCAGGCAATGATTTTTAGATTGTTCTACAAAGTTATCAGAGACGTAAAGTTTGATGTGGAGAAATGTTCTGTCACTCGTTATGTGATTTATGAATAACCCAAACCTTCATATGCAGTCGATTACCATAAAGATGAAGCCAACACACCGAGTAAATATTTTGCCATGCGACAATGCTGTGATTGTTCCTAAATCCTCAGTGAATTGCGGTTTGCGTAATAGAACTTATCCCATGTCCCGCTCTTATGCAATGAAACCTTGTCAAGTGCATAAGCATTATGTAGAACAACTAAATAAGTAATGTTGGGCAGAGGTAGTCTAGTGGGTTTGAGCGTTGGACAAGTCACTGGAAAGTGGAGAGTCCAGCCTGTGCTTCAAGTAAGCTGCCATCTGCGAAGAAAGAGTTTTGCTGTAGTGTGTGTGTATGTTGGGTAGGTAATGATGCACTACAAGATGTTTTTGTTTTATTTATTTGTTAATAAAATGTGGGATTTGTTTTAAACTTCCCCTTTGTGTTTTGGTAAATGAGATTTGTGCATCTTTTGTTTTGTACCTACTTGAGAAATAAAAGGGCAATAATTATTTACATAATTTACAATTACATTTACATGCAAATGTGTACATGTAATTACATTTCCTGCTCTCAGCCAAAAGAGCTTTTGCTCTGCCGCTTTGACCTCTTCAGTTCCTCCACTCGAAGCTTTTTGACCCTTGACCGACCTCATAAAGACATAATACACGAAAAAGCTGAAGACACACACCTAGCAATGGATGCACATGTAGCATTTTAAATCCGAATTTTTTAATGAAAAGAAAAACCCAAACCAATCTTACTATTGAAAGAAGCTGGTTGGTGTAAGCACATGAGGGTAAAGGGCTGAACAGGGGAAGAGTTACACGGCTTGACCTTGAGTGCAGTAGCTTTAGAAGACGTGGCTGTAGATATTAGTGGCTGTTTCTTACTTACCCAGTGTGATCTTAAGCTCTACTGATCCACAAGTACTTGCCATGCAAGGACGAACCCACAATGCCTTGCTTTCGTTGATGGGATGTGGTGGAGCTTATGCGTGCATGCACTCATACATACAATCTAAAATTTTCTCTTTAAAATGTGTGCTTAAATACTTTTGTTTGGTAGATTCTTGGTTTGGATGTTTTAGTCATTTGTAACTGAAAAGTTATTACATTTAGTCTAAATCAAGTCTTTCAATTAGTATGTTGATTGGAAGAATATAATGCCTTACTTCATGTAAAAATAAGTGTACATTTCCTTAGCTCACTTGGAAGCTAGGGTCAGACTGGAAGGTCAGCCATTTTACATAGATGGATAAATGCTTTTCTCCAGGATGAGCAGTGGCTGAATGGCAGAGCTAGGATTCAAACTCTCAACCTTTTAATTGATTGTTTAGTGTGTAGAGCTTTCTGCTTTCATTTACTTACCTGCTTACCAGATTAGTCACGGTCGGATGCTGGAGCCTATCCCAGTTTTTCACTGAGCACAAGACACACACACACACACAGCAATGGTGCCCTGTCCAGGGTGTGTGTGTGTACCATTTCATCTATAGGGAAATTCAGTT
>JAYDZF010000032.1:16118003-16128253 GCA_034509105.1 Microcambeva barbata | reverse complement strand
GTTCACTAGTGTGTATAAGTGTGTTTCACTGCACGGATTGGGTTAAATGCGGAGAACGAATTTCACTGCAAAGTGATTAAAAAAGTATAAATCTATCTATGTGTAGATGCGCCAAACATTAAATTTACAAAATGGCAGTGGATGCTAACGGGCAGACGGGTTGCTGGGCACCCAAGACCAGAGGACATAAAGGCTGTGGAATCCGGTTCAGATCAAATGGTCACTGTGACTCAGCCTGCAAATAATTATAATCCTGGTTATGAGGCGAAAGTGTGACAACACTGTTCATGCTATTTTCTGAGTACGGGGCTGTGTAGCCTCAGGCTTGTACAAGTGGTCATGGTGGTTATCTTCTGTCCACCGTGACATAACACACCTAGACTGGGCTTCCAGGCAGTCTAACTAAACATCAAAGCAGTAGAAGCAGGTCGACTGAATCGTTTTCTTCCCTCCAAAACAGCTTGTTGATGGCCGGGCACGTGTGTAACCTTGTGCACATTGTTTAGCCTCGGCAGCACCAGGATACATCGTGGGATGAGCCATCTATCAGCATTCAGGAGTTAAAGGATGAATTGGTAGCAGATGCAACATGACTCCTACAAATGTGTCTTGGCAGACCAGAGCTATTTTGACTGTGTATTAGGTAGGTGGTTTGGGCTCGTTGTTGTACAGCAGGGGTGTCAAACTGGATCCTATAAAGGGCTGCGTGGCTGCTGGTCTTCGTTCCAACCAACCTAGGAAGTCACATGATCATCTGTCTAACTGAGACCAGCTAATAAAGCTATTGAGATCAGGTGTGCTCTGATCTGACTGGACTAAAATCCAGCAGCAACACTGGTTCTTTGAGGATGGTCTCAGCTAGACAGCTGATCATGTGACTTCCTGGGTTGGTTGGAACAAAGACCAGCAGCCACACGGCACTTTATGGATCCAGTTTGACACCCCTGTTGTATAGGATTTGGGACCAAACGATGGTACGGCAGATTGGTCAACACGATGGTTCCAAAACCACCTAGGTTTAAGCTTTGCCTTTAGTCCTGTCTGTACTTCTGACTTCTTTTCCTAATCATCTGTCCTGGGTTCGATTCCCAGATGTAGCGGTCTAGGTCCTTTGTGTTTGGAGTTTGCATGTTCTTCCTGTGTCTTTTTAGCTCTTTTCCAGGTGCTCTAGTTTCCTCCCACAGTCCAATAACATGGGACAGGTTAATCAGATATTCAATCTCTACTTGTTAAACTGATTGATCATGTGTAACTAGTAATTACCATAATCCTAATTAGAGACAGGTGATCAGAAGGTTTGTGGTTTAATCCCCACTATAACTTAGTTGGGCTCTTTAGTTCAAGTTGTTTGTATGGTATTTGGTCATAACAGCAAGCAGCTTTGGAAGTTTGGATGAAAGATGATGCTTAATGTAGATCAAATAGAGAAATAATGATTTCTGTAGCTTAATATTGCTAATATTATTACAAGATCAAAATGCAGACGTGTGTGTTCAGTTTCTGTTGACATGTTGTGGTCTCACCATCAATGAACACGTTTTTGGCTGGCGGTTAGTGAGATGACTGTGGAGCGCTTCTCTGTGCATATATTTCCATAATCAAAGCAAATTTGCTTTAATACAAAATGCACTGTGTGGCCTTATGCTAATCCGGATTCTGTTTACTGTGTGTGTTTGTGTGTGGGGTCTGTATCACAGGAAGTGTTGTGGTAGATGTGGGCGGGGTGTGAACTTTCTGTGCGTGCCATCTGGGTGGCTATGTAGGCTGTACGTCTGATTCAGTCTGTACCTGTGGTGTGGTATTTACTAGCCTGTTTGCTAAGCGTCTGCATCATGAACCAGCACTACAGGCATTAATGCTTTTGTATGTTTCTAATACCTGTTGACTTCTTTTGTTCAGTGTAAATAAGCCAGGATGTGCTGACTCGACACTGAGAGGAGCATCTATCATTGAAGATGATGCTGCATTTGAAGAATCGTCTCGTAGTTTATGATTTGGGAAGTTACATATCATCAATTTATTACCTAATTCTTGCATTATATCCCTTTGTTCTACCATTTTAGCATACTTGACCTGGGTCGGTCATTCCACATTCAACAAATCTCAAGAAATAATTAAGGTTTCTGGCACCCGTTGCAAAAACAAGTGAACTACCGTGTTCAAGGGCCCATTACTTTTTACCTGTAGCAGCTAGAGCAACCATTTTTGCTTGTCCATTACCTTGTGCAGATTTAAAAAATAACATTATCTTTTGTATACCATGGCCCATTCTGATGCAAAAAAAGCCTCTGAAGGCAATGATGACCACTATTCAGGGCAACTCTGCATTCCTAGAGGCACTTGCTCTTAAAAATGCCATAGAATCGATAGTAAAGAAAAATCAGGTAATCTTTGAAGTGCTTACTTGGCACTAACAATTAATTAATTAAAGATAGCCATCCTTGATTTAAAGGCAGGTTGTGTGGAGAAATAGGTTAAAGTTCACAATTTAAGACGTTTGTGGTTGAGTTCTGCACCAATGTTGAGTATTTAGTTGTGTCCGAACCACCCCGGAGTTTATTTCTTGGATAGTATTGTATCTGTGGTAATAATAGGTCAATAACACATCTAACCAGTCCGTCTTTTAAAGTCTGCTGCTTTTATCACTTTCATGAGCTGCTAACCGTTGAGGACTTCAGTGATTGCTCTTTTCTTCATGCTTCTCCCCGAGCTAATAATGTCAACACAAGCCAGCATGGCGGTGCTCTTAGAATACAAATTACAAGACAAAAATGGACTGTGCCTGCAATGGTATTTTTACCCTGTATTAACCTACAGCGGCCCTGGTTAGCGCTAAACATGGATGACTGTGGTTAATGGGAGAAGTAAGATATTAGCCAGATCTCATTCAACTTTTGTCTGACAGTAATGATCATGTAGGGGTATTTAGTTATGATTCCTAAGCCACAATTTCACATAGAGAGGTGAGAGGTAAATAAATATGATTGTTCCTAATTTATTTGTTTGAGTGGGGGGGGGGTGTACTCGGTGGGGGTGAGTTGGTGTTTCTCTGTTTGAATCTTTGGTTCTTACAAGAAAGAACATGCTAACATGGCAGAAGATGAAGCAGACCTGGACCGGTGCACAGAATGTAAGCATTAATGATGATAAGGTGATCCTAATTTGCAAGGTGGCATGGCTGGCTTAACAACCCCGACTGGTACTTTGAGGTATGAGCATTACCCATACTCACCTGAGATCAGAGAAGCTGATCCTGCTTCTGGACATGGTTTATCCAAGGCACCCTAGTTACGACTGCGCACCATTTGAGGGTTAAGGGCTTTGCTCAGGGGCCCAAACTTGGTAGTAGTAGGGCATAAACTGATGATCTTCTAGCCCAGCACCTTAACCACTAAGCCATGACTGCTATGGATTATGCTTTTTTACCCAGTACATTTTAAACTCTTTCTTGTACTGCTTTCTAAAGGTTTGCAAAATGAGATAAGCTATTAAGTGTCGGCTCTTGATGCAGTGTCGTCTAAGGGATCATGGGTGCTCATTCTAAGCTTGCACCCATAGCCTTCATGCACAGATTCATCTAGCCTAGTTAGATTTAATATATTATGTACTGTAGAGGGAGAGAGATGCAAACCCCTTCTAACATCCATGGTTCATCAATCAGTTCAGTTTATTGTCTTCAGTCCCTTATCCTAATGAGGGTCATGGAGGGGTGCTGGAGCCTGTCCCAGCTCTTCAATGGGCACAAGGTAACACCCTGGATAGGGCACCGGTCCATCGCAGTTACCTAGCAGACCATTCAGTGTGTCCAGTCCACCTGTTAGCATGTCTTTCGACTGTGGGTGGAAACCGGAGTCCCCGGAGGGAATCCATGCGGACACAGGGAGAACATGCAAACTCTGCAAAGAAAAGACTTTGAAAGGACCTGTACATTTCTTCTTTTTTGTGTACAGATGGAGATTTTAGCATGCTGGAGGGTTGTTGTTGTTGTGTACAGAGCTAATAATCTGCTTTATGAATTTGATGTCCAAGAAAGCAGTAGAGAGGATTCTAATAAGACATGACAGACTACTTAAAAACATGGAACCAACCTCTGTCATCAACTATTCAGAGGTCCAGTCTTGATTGTTTTTACATCTGAACTTCATACCTGTATATGTTTTCCTCTCACCTCA
Source organism: Microcambeva barbata (assembly GCA_034509105.1). Lineage (NCBI taxonomy): Eukaryota > Metazoa > Chordata > Actinopteri > Siluriformes > Trichomycteridae > Microcambeva > Microcambeva barbata. The sequence continues at coordinate 16,124,081 of JAYDZF010000032.1, read as the reverse complement.
TCATTTGCACGGTGGATGTGCTGCAACTTCAAAAAAAGGTTTAAAAAAAATGAAGTGCGTGATGGATTGGCAAACTGTCCACGTCAACCCACGTCCCTGTCTTCCGTCTCTCACTCCCCATCCGTAGTTGTGTTTCTCTGACCTCATTTTGGTGTTCAAAGCCCACCGTCCTCACACTGTGACGAGCGCAGCGGGACGCAGAGCCAAAACTTGTCCAATAGAAAAATGCAAAAGAACAGAAAGGAGAACAGTGAGAGGAAGAAAGTCTGGAGGAGAGAGAGAGAGAGAGGGAGAGAGAGAGAGAGATTAATAATATTATCACCATTTATTTATCTATATACAGAACGTATATATTCATCTTCTGCTCTCCATCACAGAAGCCATCACCACCCCAATCAGAACTCTTTATAAAGAATTAATAATAATAATATTATCACCATTTATCTATTGAAGTACATGACTTACATTATATATTCATTTGATTTATTTAGATCTTTTTAAAAGTGTTATATATGTCTATAATTGTATTTTTTATTTTATTTACTGTTGCAATGTGTATTGTATTTATCTTTAATTGTTCGTTGCTTTGGCAATAGTTGTGAATTGCAATTCATGCCAAAAAAGCTCTTTGAAATTGAGAGAGAGAGATATTAATAATATTATCACCATTTATTTATCTATATACAGAACTTATATATTCATCTTCAGCTCTCCATCACAGAAGCCATCACCACCCCAATCAGAACTCTTTATAAAGGATTATTAATAATAATATTATCACCATTTATCTATTGAAGTACATCACTTACTTTGAAAATTATCTAAATAAATCAGATGAATATATTTTATTTACTGTTGCAATGTGTATTGTATTTATTTTTTCTTTAATTATTTGTTGCTTTGGCAATAGTTGTGAATTGCAATTCATGCCAATAAAGCTCTTTGAAATTGAGACAGAGAGAGAGAGAGAGAGAGAGAGAATGCCGCAAATGCATCATGCAGGGTGGTGATATATATTTAGGAGAGTTTGCTACTGACTGGGTGGGTGGTTGATTTAGTCTGGCAGGAGGACAGAAGCTGCGAGAGGGATGGGAGATTGATATTGAAGAAAGGAACGTTGTGATTGAGATGCATCATCATCATGCTGAGCACTCTCGGCGCACAAAGCATTGTTACCCAAACACTTACACACTCGCCTGCAGGGTCAATGACAATCTCATGTGCGTGTGGTCGCGTCCCGAGTGTGCACGGATTTGTTTGCGTGGTGGTTCTCGTATGCAGATGAGCATGTGCATTCTGATCCCACAGCACGTCGGTTCATGTTCCAGTTCTTCAGCTCAGTGTGTCGTTAATGGTTGTAGCAACTTTTTGTTTGGGAGGATTTTGGCTTTTGTTTGGATTTGTTTAAGGAGAACGTGATAAAATCTGGAGGAAAGAAAGGGAAGAACATCGAACGCTTTCTGGATGCGTGGTATGTGGCTTTGATTTGATGGTTAGAGGAGTTTGGTTTTATTTTACTGCCTTATTCCAAATAGGTTACATTAACTTTCCCTACAGAATTCTTCACAATACCCCATGATGACGATGGTAAAATCTTTGCAAATGAAAAACAAACAAAAAAACATGTACATAAGGATTTACAGCATGTGCCATGACACTAGCAATTGAGTTTCCAGTGATCATTCTTCATTTGTTTACCACAGTCCACCTGTGGTAAATGTAATTCATAAAACATGATTATACAGACAACAGTGTGCTTTTCCCAAAGTCCCATAGTTGACGGGACATGTTGGGAGAACAAACCAAGCCATGAAGTCCAAGCACTTGTCTGTAGACCAACTAGACAGAATTGTATTGATATGGTGATGTGGGGAGGATGTGTCTCAATGAGCACAGTGCCCTCCATCAACTGTAAATGGAAGAAGTGTTGAATCACCAGGACTCAAGCTGAGTGATCAGGGTAGAAAGGCCTTAGTCAGGGAGGTGACCAAGAACCCAATAGTCATGGGCAACTATGTCTGCTGCACTCCACCAATCAGGCCTGTATGGTAGAGTGACCAGACAGAAGCCACTCCTCAGTAAAAAGGCAAATGACAGCCCACTTGGAGTTTGCCAAAAGGCCCCTAAAGGAGACTCTCATCAGACCAGATCATGTTGTTTCTCATGGTCAAAGATTGAATTATTTGGCCTGAATGCCAAGTGTCATGGGTGGAGGAAACCAGGCATTGCTCCTCACCTGGTTTGATTGTAGGGATGGTACTGGCCAGATGATGAGCAGTGCCCGGTTTCCTCCACACATGACACTTGGCATTCAGGCCAAAGAGTTCAATCTTTTGAAAGAAAAATGTACCGTACACAATATAAATATGTAAAAAGAAACACTAGGGTGCTACTAAGTGGACCTTGCTCCTCAAGGGCCTAACAGCAGGAACCAGTACTGAGGTTTTAACCTGCGACTTTCAGATTACTAGTTCAGTACCTTAACAACAAGGCTACATCTGGCCAATAAATAAAACCGGTGTCATCCAGATCACTTAAGTATTGCCTAGCAGTTTAAAAATAAAGATTCAGAGTAGCTAGTCTTTCCATCTAACAGTGGTTGGATTCTGAACTGCAGGGCTAATACACCACTGAAAAAGACTGCATTTCTGGGTGGTACCATTCAGGGGGGAGGCACATTCAATCTGGTGAATTGTGAATGTGCCTGCCAAGCTCGCTCACAAATTTTCACCTTCTACTGTCTGGCAAAAGGTCCAACAATATTTGTTCCAGACTCTCATGCTGCTTTTGTCAGGTTCTGGCCTGCTGCTGCACTAGGTCTATATTTATGTTTGGAGTATCTTCTGTACCATATTCCACATGTGTGTAATGAAGTCAGTATGATGCCATATGTTTGTGTAAAATAAAATCTCTATAGATTTACTTTATTCGATTTCTTTATCTGCTATGTACATTGCATTACTTATTAGGAACACTCTTGTTGGTGAAGTTTGATTAAAACAGACTTTTCTTTTTTATGCACAGTGAACAGAGCCTTCATATTATCTAAGTATATTTATACACAAATAATAAATCTTTATTCATTACATAGAGGAACTGAGAACAAAATAACACAAAATGATCAATGTAAAGGAGGTCTGGATTTGGAATCGAACTTCAAATGAAATTACAGGCTGATCCAACTTCAGTAAAAATTTCTCAAGACAAAAATGTTAAAATGTGGTTCAGTAGTGTGTATGGCCTCCTGTATGAACTCCATACAATCCATGGGCGTGCTCCTGATACAAAGTCAAATGTTCTTTTGAGAGATTTCCTCCCATACCTGGATTAAATGATCAGTCAGCTCCTGGACAGTCTGTGGTGTAACGTGGCGTTGGTGGATGAAACGAGACATTTTCTCCCAGATGTGCTCGATTGGCTTCAGGTCTGGGGAATGGGTAGGCCAATACAAGCTGTGGCAAGAAGGGTTGCCATGGCTGTCAGCACCAGCAAAATTGACCAAAACATTATCCAGGAAGGATGAGAACAGAGAAATGGTCTATGGTCACCACCTGCAGAAGCCCTCTGTTATAAGGGTTGTCTTGTTAATTGCCTCTCGTGTCTACAAGTTGTCTCTTCCATTTGCACAAGAGCAGGGGAAAGTGATTCACAATCAGTGTTGCTTCATAGCTGAACAGGTTGCTTTCACAGTAGTGTGATTGACTTATATTTTAAGTCTCTCTCCAAATCTGAACAAAATGTGCATTTACACATAGTGCTCTTGGTATTTAGTTTGAAGTCATAAATACCCAATTAACTGTTATTTCAAAAAAGAATATCCAATAAGAACAGAAAAACAAAAAGACTGGAAAAAAGCTAATCTTAGATGCCTCGGTTATGGATGTGTTGAACTCTGTATGTCTTTGATGCCTTTGACGTAAGCCTTAACAATTATTTAAATTCTAGATTTAAACTGTGATTTTAAACATCATTAGATCTGACTTCAGTAAGTAAATACTCACACATTTTTAAAAGCCAGTTCTCTTCACCAATGCATTACACTGAAGCTAGATACACCGACACACATTGAAACTTACAGATTTGGACATTTATCGAAACAGAAATAAGTTGTATTGAATGTGTGATTAACATTTATTAATTTCTGATTTTTAATTGCTGCTGGCTGGATGTGGCCCAGAGGTTGCATTATGCCCACGTCTGCTGTATACAGTCTGATCAGATGATGTTCAGGACTTTGCTCAAGGCCCAACCGCATCATCGTGGCAGTGGTACTAAAGACTTCCAAGGTTAGGATTTAAACCGCTAGGCTACAACTGCCTACAAATGTTTTTTTTATTTTTTATTCTTCAATCACAACTTAATTTCTGGCCTGCATGGTGGCCAAGTGGTGTAGCGATGTCACTTTGAAGCAATAGGGTGGGTTCGATAGTCATGAAATATTGCTACACTGCTCAGGCTCATGCATTTTTTTATATCAACATTTCACTTCATGAGAATTCATCAGCGGAATTTGACTTGTAATATTTTCTAAGGGAGGGGAGTGTTCATAAAATGATTTTCAATCTGTAAAAACTTGAACAACTTACTGTTTGCACTTGTCCTCAAGGCAGGATGTTTCACCCACATGTACATGGATGAGATAACACTGCATTTCCTTGATTTGGTGATATATAATTTCTCTGAGTGATATGAAAGTGTGCGTGTTTGCACCCTGGGCTTAGTGTGTAAAACAAAGTGCTGATTATAAGATGTGATTTGTGAGATCCCAAAGCTATAGGATAGAAAACTGCCTGTTTTCTATATCCACTGTATGTAAGCTCCCCCACACCTTTATCATCAACAATGAAATATCATTTTCTTTCAGGCACATTTCAGGGTATTCTCTAAACAACTGCCTTACTTTTATGGCAGCTAAAAGTTGGAACCATCAGTGTACAACCCCGATTCCAATGACGTTAGGATGTTGTGTAAAACGTAAATAAAAACAGTATATGATCATTTGCAAATCATTTTTAACTTATATTTAATTGAATAGCGTACAAAGACAAGAAGTAAAGAATTGGTGTCTTTGATCCCAAACGCTTATGTAGTGTTATAAAGAAAAAGGTGATGAACATGTTGCAGGCATCAAATTCAAAGTGAGAGGATATTTATTTGTTTGAACATTAAACATTTTGTAGTTGTAATGTATTTAAATGCATATAAGTTGAAAAGGATTTGCAAATCCAATGCCATTGTCATTGGGCTTGTATTAACTTGGTCTCGTAGGTTTATTTCTCTTTGGATAGTCAGAACTTTACTGATCATGGGGGACAATGTGTCTCAGACCTAATTGTTTGTTACTGTTTTCTTACCCTCTGCATTGGTTTGTTTACTGTAAATTGCCCCCTGTTGTAAGCTATTGACCTATATGTACGTTTTTGGCATTTAGCAGGTGCTTTTTTTCCAATGATAATTACACAAGTGTGACATTATACAACCTAAGCAATTAAGGGCTGAGTGCCCTTGACATGAAAACCTGTCTGTGGTGGCGTCTGAACCATACAGCTACAGCTGCCCTATGATGGATTGTCCTATCCAGGGTGGGTTCTTGTTCAGCATCCAGTATGTCAGACCCACTCTGACCAAGATGGAGACTAAGCAGAGTAGATGTATAGATACATGTGCTAATATAATAGAGTGGCACGGCCTTGATGAATAGCACTAGCGCTTCACAGCTTGAAGGTCCTTGGTTCAGTTCTCAGTCGGATTGGTCTTAATCTTTTGTGAGTGGCGTTTGCATGTTCTCTCCATGTCTGTCAGGCTTTTCTCCTGGAGCTCTGGTTTCCTTCAACAGTCCAGATACAGTGTTAGCAAGACCTACCCGTCCTCTTATAAATGTAGCCAACATATGTACAAAATGTTTCAATCCTAATCAATAAAATATTTCCTAATGCATTAAAAGAATTCAGTGGTTATCATTTTAACTCACTATTTAGTGTATAGTGCACTCACCTCACGGCAAGAAGGTTCTGGATTGCAGAACCTCTAATTACTTTATTATACAAGCTTAGTGTGTTATATACTGCATGTTTCATT
>JAYDZF010000032.1:16061912-16087999 GCA_034509105.1 Microcambeva barbata | reverse complement strand
TGACCAGATTAAGACTGGCGTTAAAAGCTTCCAGTACAACCAATATAAACACAATACACATAGTGAGGGGAAACCTGGGGAGGAGCATTATAGACCTCAACAAGCATAGACGAAGCAAAATATAGTTTTTGTTTAAACAGTATGACAAACATTTTTATTCATTTATCTCCATCTCTCTGCAGAACAGAATACAATTCCAGAATTCCTGCTGGCTGTGTATTCCTACACAGACTTTTCTTTACCCCATTTTGTGTTTCCTGCATAACGGCAAACAAACAACTTAATCATGCCTTGGAAGGAATCAAAAACCCTGTCACCATGGTATTACCTCTCGTCACTTCTAGTGTGTGTGTGACAAAATGTAGTTTAGATACTTTCTGGTGATTCCCCTCGATCATTCCCCCCTTTTTGGTGCACCATGTACTGTGCAAACAAACATGTGTAGTGCAGCTGTGCAGTGTGTGGGAACAGTACAGCAATCTGATGGACTGGTTTCAAAGAGGATGTCAGTCGTGGCACCCCGAACTGAGAGCAAGCCAGTAATAAAGGTCGTGAACACATTAGGCTACTTGTTTGCAATTGTAGGTCTCATAGTTGGAATAGAAGCAACTGCTAAATCCATCAACGTGGACGACGAAATGAAAGAGGAGCAGGTCAAAAGTGAGAACATGATTGAAATGAGGGCTTATGAAGCTGAGATTGAAGGGATGAGTGGGAGATATGGAAGGAAGGGGTCGCCTTGGCAACCCTGCAGTTCTTCCAGCCTGTAGCTGTCAGGCAACACATCAGAAATGTGTGTATGCATGCTTAAGCATGATCGTGTGTATGTATCTGCCTGTCAGTTTGCCTTTCTGTTCGCCTCTCAATGAGGGAATTAGAGACCCCGAGCAAGAAAAAAGTCGAGTGCATGTGAGCACTGCCGTCTTATGGCGTCACAGCACAGATGTTGAATTCTCTCGAGTTGATGACTTGTGCCGTCTTCCTTGTTCTGGTTCTCAATTTATCATCCTCCTTCTGGTCCTTTCTCACGTCTCTCTCACCCCCGCTATCTTAGAACTCCCCGTCATCCTCATACGGTTTCATAAATAGACACAAAACGTGACCGGAGTACTTGCGTAAGAGCAGCTCCGGTTGAAACTCAGAACTGTCTGTTCCGTCTCTGAAGGTCTAGCATGACCTGACCTAGAATGACATGGAAAGGACTCGGCTGCAAAGAATCTGAAATGAGGAGGTTGTGTGGCAGATGATTCTGCAATGGGGTTTTTGATTTGATCTTTTCATATCCCAGAGGGCGGCCGAGCGGGGTGTATTTGCAGAGGGAGTCGATAGCGGGAGAAATGAGCAGTTTTTATAGCACCACCTGAATGCGTATCGATGAGGCTTTTTTTTAATTCGAGTCTGAGCTAAAGGTACCGATCCCTGCGGTGATGAGTGCCGTCAGGAAAAAAGACAACAAAGCCGCTTTGAAACGACACAAAACAAATGAAACCCGGGGGACGTGAAGAGCCTGGGGTGGATTTAAACAGATGTGTTTGTTGAAATTACATGTTTGGTGGGGGGGTAAAGAAACTGGAAATGGGTTTAACACAATCTGACCATTGCTAGCATGGATAGCACCAAGTAATGGATTTGAAGGAGCTGGCTTTATAGAGATGTTGGCTTTATAGGGAGCCGGATGTACAGCAAAACCTTTATTTAACACTTAACACATAATGAGTCTGTCTAGTGAGCTGCCTAACGAGAATTCTAATAAAACATTCGATGCACTATAGAAATTTAGGCAATTATGTGACCACAGCTCTGGCTTACTAAGATAAGGGTTGTGGATTCAATCTTGAGACAAGACAAGGTGGTCTGGGTCCTTTCTATGCGGTTTGCATGTTCTTCCCATGTCTGTGTGGGTCCCCCCCCCCATACATTGAATTGCCATAATGGCGAATAGGCACCTTAACTATGTGCCTTCTGCACATTGTTTCGCCCCCAAGTTTGATATTGCACCCCTATATGACCAACAGGCGAACCGTTGTTCATGTGGCCGCTCAGCCCAGGCGTCTGGTAGAGCCAAGATTCAATATAGTGTATTCAAGATCCCAGTTCTAGTGTGCGCACATGCCCAGGTAATAATCAACTGCATCAAATGAATGGATATAGTTAAGACAAGAAATGTGGGACTTCATGAAGTCCTTTCTCACTGAAACAGAAACTTGAAAAATGATCTGAAAAAATGATCTGAGCTTTATTTAAAACTTGGGAATTACCAATCCAGCACACTTACAATACAAACATTTTTCTTTATTATTATTTGAGGAGGTTTTTGGGCCCTCGACCAACCCTTGCATTCTCATTAAAGTGTTGTATTCATTCATCTGTATTTGCACTCAATGATCAAACAAATGTCAAACCCTATTCTAATGAGTATTTCAGCAATTTTCGTGCCAACCTTTTCACATAAAATGTCATGAAACCTCCTGAGAGAAGCATTATAATGGTTCATACTTAAGTAGTAGTAGTTATTGGTTTTCAGAGGGGTGTTTTATAGGATACCAATTTTAACTGACGATGTACCAGTGACGACGGTTTAGCCACAAGCTGCATAATGCTGTTGTTTTTAAGAGTGCACTCATGATTTGGAGGATCCATAATATTTTTGAGTGCTATTTAATGAGCCGTTTTTAAACAACATATAAACTCCCCTCTGGCAGTAGAACCCAAGGCAGCTGTCTAGTTTGTGATTGCCGGATACGGTTTTGCGTATAAATAATAAATAATGTGAGCATCAAAGTGCATTTGAATCCTACTAAACATGAACCCAAATGTCAGCTTGTGTTAATGACCTCATTCATGGTTTATTTATGTTGCTAAATAATCATCTTTTTCATGTTGGGGGTTTCCACGTTGGATTTGATCTGCATTGTTGACCTAGCATAGTTTTTTTTATGCCAGATGCCTTTCCTGATGCATCAATTACCTAAACTTGGGCCTGGCAATGCAATGGACTTATGCATCCTGATGGTTAGGTACCTATAGGACAATTACGCCTCTTTGGTGAACCTGGCTGCTTGTTTGGTCTGTGGGAGGAAACTGGAACACCTGGTGGAAACCCACAAAGACAAGGGGAGCACACTCATACTCCACAAAGAAAGGACAGGACCTCTTTGCTAATAGCCTGTCTGTCTGTTGTTATAGATATACACTTTATGCACAGTTAGAGCCTACAGGTTAAGGTATTTTACTTGGAATTGAAAGGTCAGTTGCCCAAACTCCACCATTACCAGGTTGTCACTGTTGGGCTCTCACCCCATGCCCTTTAACCCTCAATTATCTAGGCTTAATACTGTCACAGTACAGCAAATACCTTTTGATAAAAGTGTGTGGTTAAAAAGTAAATATTTTGTATATCTCAGCTTGATTAAAAGCTTAACTTGTAGATGCACCTGGAGCCTCCTTAAGGGTCCAACAGTGGCTACTTTTAAATTCTTTTGCTATCCTTTGAATGCTTTTTTGATTTGATTTATAACGAAGCATGAATCCTAGAGCTACTGTTTACCACAAAGGCTTGGGTAGTACTGTGACATCAGAGCAAAAAGGTCCTGGGTTTGAACCCCAAGTGGGGGTGGTCTGAATCCTTTGTTTTTGGATGTTCTCCCTGTGTCTTGGTGGGTTTTCATCATAGTCCACAAACATGTAAAGTGACTTGGAGATATGAAATAGGCCATGACTCTGTTTGATATAAACTTGTGTACTGATGGATAACTATCGTGTTCTGTCATGAATGTAACCAAAAGCTTAAAACGTTTGGACTTTTAAAATAAAGATCAACAAACCTTTGTTTACCATTTCATAATCCTTTGTGTGAGGATTTCATAATGAACATTCGTAATGTACAATCTTCATTGAGATCTACATCTGGATTGGTGGTGGTTTGTAAGAGCTCAGGCTGCAGGGGATTTTAAATGGCAGTGTACCTGATCACGCATCGTTCCGCTCATGCAACCTGTTCCGCATCATCTTTCCCTTGCTATTTCCATCTCGTTTTCTTTTCTTCCACAAGCTTTCACACCTTCAGTGATGTCTTCATCCGTGGCTCCCTCTCGCTTCTGCTGTTGCATTCTTGTTTTCTGCCTTCTCCCCACTCGGCTGTTTAAAGGGTCGTCTCTCCGGAGCCTGCCGGAGCCGAGTCGGCAAGTAGCGCTGAATGCAAATTACATTCACCCACAATTCTTTGTGCCACTCTTTCATATACATGCACACACAGGGCTTGTACTTTCATCAGCTTCGGAAAAGGGCTCAGTCAGGGAGCAGAGAGAGAGAGACCATTAAAAAAGGTGCTGAAAATAGGAGACCCACAGAGAGATAAAGTGGTGAGCCATTTATGAAACGAGAGAATAAAAGGTCTATAAGTTGAAATTATTATACCATTTAATAATGTACCAACCATTTCTTCTTGCTTCCTACCAGTAGTCGCAGTGATATGTGTAATGTACCTTCATATTCAAAGTGCCTACAATCTGCCAGGCTTACCATGTTACGAGGGAAAAAAGGTTAAGGCAGTGCTGTGAAAGAGAAATGATATTGTTCAGAAGCTGTTAGTATGTTTCAACAAGATTAAGTCTGTACCATAAAGTATGTGACATCATGATTTATACTGCATCGGTCATGTGTTGACATTCACATACTGACCAACATAGGGAATTATATTGGCATATTAGCAATAATAACATTTTTAGAAGAATGGCTTTATTTATTATGAATCTTAAATTAAAACCTTTCAGCACTCATAAAACTATTTGTTATATGATATAACAGACTTAGTGGGTGTTAAGTTGCTCATCCCTCACGACAGGCACTGCCAGTTATACCCATTAAATAATGCACAGGTAGCAATGGTGACTTTTTTGAAAATGTTCTATATAAATGTGATGCATTTTTAGCCGTCAGCATTTTAATGATCCTATAAAGTACAATTAAAAAGCTTATACCAGCTTGCTTGGAAGGTCAGTCATTGTACTTTGTACCCCTGGAGTAAACCGGGATAAGGGCCTTGCTCAAACAACTATATACCATGATAACTTGATTCTGATTGGCTGGGGGAGACATCTAGATGTCTCAGGTACAGGTGTTTACTGTAAATAGATGTAGAAAATGTAACAGTGCTATCTAGATAGAGCTGTATTGCTTACATGGCAGCCTATACCACCATCTTAGACCACGAGCATGCTTCAGGACTCTCAATGTAATCACACTACACAATGTGATCCTTTGCCCAGGAGTCTTTAGGTTGTTACAAGTTCTTTCACCAGGAGTAATTGGAGTCATGTTTGAGCACAATAGCAGACAAAGAAAATAATCACATGACATCTGCTATTTCAGGTCTCTGGCTGAAGTAGTAATAATAATAATGATGATAATTCTTGGCCAGGGCTCTTAAATACAGAAGGCATATGGCATTACATACTCCCAGCCACTGAAGAGGAATAACAATCAACCCCTAAACATAGCAATCAAAACGAATCATTTAATCATCATCTTCATAAAGCATTCTGAGATTTAAGAATGTGTACACAACAATCTCTGTTATACAAATGAGTTACACTGGGAGGTTCATTTGAGAGAGGCACTGTATATTCTGTAATAGCTCTCACTAAACCAAGCAATGTGATCTTCAGTGTATGTCTCTATAACCTAGCTGGGATTCCCCAGCATCAGAGTGATGAAGTGGAATTTCGAGTGGATACATTTTATCCCTTCACTCGACTTCTCATCAGGATGGTGAGATACAGTATTGAGAAGCACCATCTTAATGATGCCAACTCTTTTGGGTCACCAGTTTATGAAGAAATATTGAGGTTGTGTTATTCAGAAGTTGGAGAGGGAACTGACCTGTTCAGGAATGTGTCAATGTGTCTGTCAGAAAACTAGTAGTGCTCATATGTCAAGTCTCAGTCTAACATATCTCATAATATAGGTTATTTTAGGGATAGCCATATTTTTGCTCTTTAAAATGTGTTTTAGTTGACTAGATTAATATTCCGCATTACATTGTAAGCATGGGTCTAGTATCACAGAGTGGATAGATGTGTGTGATGCTTTGCATTACATTGTAAGCATGGGTCCAGTGTGCATGTCCAGGGTGTCATTTATACAGGTGCAATTTAGAGCAGCAACTAGACCTACTGACAAAAAAAAACCTGTGGCCACATTTAATGTCAATACACAGGACCTTTACTACAAGTTAATGCGGCTATTTGTGCCCGAGGGTCACAGTGAGCGCGAAGCTAAAAACACTCGATTTGGCCCTGGTCGCTTTAAAAGAAAAAGTCAAAAGAGAGGTCGGAAAAAGTCGAGAAGTTGGCAACACTTCAAGGCTAAACAATACAGACCGTACAAGGCCACAATGGTAAGAAGTGGAACTGTGCCCACTGCCTGTGATTTCTCATATTCAAACATCAAGGGGTGATTCGTGGCGTCAGAGTCAGTTCTAACAGGTAGTCAGGGCTGTTGTAGTTCGGCTATGACTTTTAAATAAATGTGTTACCTCACACCTCTGACCTTGCTAAGGCTTAGTGAGAGATTCAGCAGAGTCACCAGAGACAGGGCTGTGTGTCATCACGCTCATGAGAACACCAGTAATTGTCACCGCTGGTGTTTCTGGGAAATTGCTTTAACCTTCATGCCTTCTCTATTGCCACCACTCCGTAAATGTCATCCTATTTGGCTGCTGTCCCTCTCTCCTGTTTAAACACTCCTCGTCTCAGGCTGTCTCTACCAAACACTGTGTCCATCTCTCTCTCACACGTTTTGTGAAGCCGGCTGAACTCTGGACATTTGTTGCAGTAGTCTTTAATGGTGGCACGTTTAAGATCTCTGACTATGAGACCTTTGGTGACCCTTGGTTATATCTTAGAAATTCAGCACAATGCCTGACAGTAATTACTGAAAAATTAATATATGTTTGGAAAACATTGTTCTCTGACCTCTTTGCTGAGGGATCATGTTAAATCCCAAAATAACCCTGACCCTCGTTCTAATAGCAGGTCAAAGCTGGTACTTTCTATGGTGTATTTTACCAACAGGCGTGCATACTTCATAGTGTAGCAAAACTAATTATTGTGGTCTGAATACACAGGGTTCTGACCTTGACGGACACAATTTTTTCTTTTGATGATACAGAACTTTTCGCTAATAAGCAGTTTTTCATCCCAAATCATCTTGAGCTAGATCAAGGAGCAGACCTGGTGTGAGGCAGAGAAGGGCAGGTGAAAGCCAGGAGGAGAAGAATGTGTTTGTATTGTGAGCGGGTCACCCAGATGAGCTGAATATCATAAATAGGTCGCTTTTACTAACTACTCCAGTTGTCCGTGTCAGTCGTTTAAGGGTGTTTTTCCTAAATGTACTTGCCTTTACTTTATACCCACACCACTGAACCTTGTAGATTATCTTTTAAATTTATATTAATCAATATAAAAACTCTCAAGATTCCCCAATACATAGCCACAGTAAGCTGCTAGAAGAGCTTTATTGCACATTGGTATTGATTTTACAAGTGTTTGGAACATTGCTCATTTACTATGAATTGTTTTCCCATCATTTGTACTTTAATGATGGTATAAATGTCAAACCCATTGTATCCCAAGCTTAGCATAGGATTCTTTTTAGCGCATTTTCTAACGTGGTGAAATAAAAGGCGCTATTGTACTCTGTATGTCCGTATATGTATGTATGTATGTGTACGTTAATGGACACCGTTTCTGGGCACTACACTTTAATAAGAGCCCACAAACTTATTACACAGTCCAAAGACATGCTGCCAGGTTGATTAGAGACACTGAATTTTCCTGTAGGTACCTGCGATGGACTGGCGCCCCATCCAGGGTTCTACCTTGTGCCGCCCATTGAAGAGCTGGGACAGGCTCCAGAAACCCTCCTCGACCCTAATTAGGATAAGGGATTAAAGACAATGAACTGAAATCCAAAGCAATCAAAGAATTTTTCCCCCATCTGGCAAAGAGTCACAGGTCCAATAGATTTGCTACAAAATAAGAAGGTGTGAGGTGTGCTGATTAATACTGAGAGGTTGAGTCTTTTTAAGGTACTCCGCTCTGTTCGGCGTGGTGATTCTTTATCTCCTTTTCACTTTGATTAAACTCTGGACTTATTAGCATTACGGATCAAGTAACCTCCATGTATTAGCCTGGCTGTGACTTAAATGTCTTCAGAACATCTATACTGGCATTTCTCTTTTAAGTATTGATGTTAATGTTTCCAGTTTCACAGTTTGTTACATCAGGGGCATCAAAAGAGAGGCAAACACAGTATTAGTAAGGTCATCATGATGGTATACCTGATGGGTGCATATTGCTTAGCTTAATACCAAGATAATTAGATATAAATTAAAGCTGCAAGGTTTTAATACGCAAAGAAATGTAGCAGATTTACAAATATTATTATAGTTTAGTTTGAAATCCACAATGATTCAGAATAATACAAACACACATTAAATTAGGAAAAACATATTAATGATGGCATCATTGCATTGTGGAAGATGGTCAACACAAGCATCATATAATCATTGGGAGTTCAATAGGACTGCGTTTTAGTTATTAAATGATAGGTGTGGGGTGAGGGTATAGATCAAGGGTCTGCCTTCAGTAATCATCTATACACACTAAGCTGAGAAAACAATCAATGAAGGTACGTACCCAAGAGTTGTACCCAATAAAGTACTCTTGTGAATACTTGGTTCACCCAGTGATGATTACATGAACATTTAAGTGCTGAAAACTTTCCTAACTACTTCAGTACAGAGCTGTTAAGTCTGTGTTCCACCCTCCAGCCATTTCTTTAGCGGTAATTACAGCAAACATCGACGGAACAGTAAACATGAGACCGCTGTTTTGTTCCTTTTGTGTCTGCTCAGCCTTTCCCTCTGTCCTTTATTGACGTCCTCTGCATTAAAATTGCACGAACATTATACATAAAATATTAAAACTATATTTCTTTCTCGCACTCGTGTACCCCCGCACATACTGCGGGGAAGCTGGTGTTAGCAACCCTGCTGAGGCTGCAGTGCAGCTTGTGCTGATTGGTGCAGAGTGAAGCCAGGACAGGAAGTGGAGCTGAACTAATGAATTACATAAGCAATGTCTGTCCCTGTTAGATGGTTAGATGATAAGTCACGAAGATGAACGCGCTAGCGGTCTGTCAGAAACGGATCGATTTGAATTCTATTTTTAGAAGCTGAGTACTAAAAAAAAAAAGAGAAGAAATGAAATCTGAATTTAAAATGGATTAGAAAGTAGCAATCTAGTTGCAGAAATTAACAGGGTTTTTTTTCGCACGAGGTCTGTACCCATTTAATTTTCCACAGCCATCACTGTGTAATCTCCACTGATGCGTAGCAGTGCTGAACAACACCGAGCTGTAATGAGCTTTTGTTGAATTGCCCTGAAATTCAAAGGTCTGGAATACTAATAGTGATAAAAATAGCGAACAGAAGACATTCACATCATCTGTGGTTAATTTGTACATTAAAAATCCCCGTCCATACTGCCTGCTCGTGTGAGAATCGACCGAAATGAAACAGGAAACATAATGAATCGAAATTAAACAGGCAATGGATTTCATCTCCCAGAAAACGTCAAATGGCTCAAGCAATCCATATTGGCTTTTAAAGAGTTAAAAATGGATTTCAAATCAAAAGAATGCATACGCATGATCCCTTCAAATCTTTGGTCAAGTCTAGATTGTTTCACTTGGTTTTACACAATGATTCCAGATTGTCCAAATATTCAAGACAAACCCAGGTCACTAGGATTAAATGTTGTTCCCTGGCGTCCCCATTCTACCGGCATGTAACGAAGGATTTTCAAAAAACCTTTTTAAACCGCTCAAAGAAGTTAATGATGCAGCCGTGGCCTGGTGGTTAGAGAACTGGACTTGTCATCAGAAGGTTGCTGGTTTGATTACCAGAATCGACAGGTCATGACTGAAGTGCCCTTCAGCAAGGCACCTAACCTCTAAGGGCCTTGTTCAAGAGCCTCACATGGTCAAGCTGGTAGTGTTGAGGCTCAAAGCAATGACCTTTTGATTATTAGTCTTTTAACCTAACTACCAAGGTACAACTCATCTTGTTTGGTTTACTTGCTGGAAATAAGTCTAAATCGGTCTAAGCTGTGTAAAGTGGGAAACATGTACACACCAGTATTGTTTATTTTATGGTGTAGGTGTAGTTATTTTTATATTATGGATGATTTGAGCCTTTCTTTGGTGTTCTCCCCACAACGTGGACGGTGGTAGCCTAGTGGGTAGAGCTTTGGGCTATCAACCAGAGATTGGTGGATCAAATCCCGGCTCTGCTATGCAGCCACTGTCGGGTCCTTGAGCAAGACCCTTAACCCGCACTGCTCCAGGGGTGCTCTACGATGGCTGACCCTGCACTCTGACCCCAGCTTCCAAAGTTGGGATATGCGAAGAAAGAATTTCGTTGTACTGTACATCTGTATACGTGTAATGACAAATAAAGGTGTTCTATTCTATTCTATACAACTTAATCCTGTACACTATTCATAGAACTGTCAGTCAGTCAATGCTCTTAGAGAAGTGAAGGTTAAGGGCCTTGCTCATGGACCCAACAGTTTGGGTTGATTGTATAAAGCTCTAGTTACTAGGCTAAGACTTTTCCCATGAAGGGATAAATGTTAAGTGTACACTGGGATCTTTGTTTTTTTTATTCAGTTTATTGTTAGTAAGGTCTTTAGGGGGGGTCAAGGTTTTGATTAATTGTGTTGTAGTGTTTTAATATCCATGTAGCACTGTAACCATTATATCACTAGATAAATCACAATGATATGCTTTTTATTCTGCTTAATGTGGAGCCCTAATTGTGCAAGTTGCAGAGAATAAGCTTTAAGACCAACTTAAACCTAGGTTGGTGGATTAAATAATGGGATTTAATGTGTGCTGTGGCATCTCCCACTGATCAACCGCTCTAATGTTTTTGGAAAAATTTCAAGGCTATTTCTGTCCTAGCTAAGCAGGACACCACTGTGAGAAGTAATAAATAATAAGAGAAATGGATTAAAAATGTATACTGGTGTCTGTAACCTAGAGTGGAACAGGAGGACATCAAGTGAAATGAGAGGGATTTGGCTGAGAAGGTTCAGCATTGGTGCACCACTCATTAAACAGTCTGAATAATGCATAGCTATGCACATGCCTTTGGCTCTGAATTGATTTTCTAAGGTAAGTGGACTTGCCTGAGGCATGCGATCAATTTTGAGAACTGAGAAATGGTGAATGGAAGAAAAATGGGAGCTGTTCGGTTCACTTCAGTTTAAGCTAAACATTCTGAACTGAAAATTTCCTTCTTTCTGAAGCGGGAGGCTTTAGTCCTCCACTTTAATCTCGTCCTGTACAATCAGCTTTCATTCAGACCTCAAACTGTTCCTAATCACTCACACATCCAACGCCATTGGAGTTTCATTTCTGTTTCCTAAGTGTTAGGGTGACGGGGATTTTATATAGACTGTAGATTCATGGGCACATTTTTGTGTGCAGTCTTGTGCTCATTAGTTTAAAAGCCGAGAGAATTAGGGCTCGTTATTTCAAACAAGCTGTAATGATAGGGAGTATACAGCTCGGTGGGCATTTACCCAAATTTAGGCTCTCTTTTGAACCTCAGTCTGACAAAAAGTACCGACAGGCCAACTTGATTTTGTAATTGCATTTATACAATACATTTAAAAAAATGAAATAAAAATTCTAATTTTATATGGGCAACACATTGGCAAAATTGACATGCTTTGTCATAGCCCAAATGACGTCACATCCACGAGTTGAGTTTCCACAGAAAACAATCACTTCGGTGCAACGTGCACCATCTAGCGATCATTATGTGGCAGTTTCCGCGTCTAAAGATTCGGCGCTCAATCGTGCTATATTTAGGTCCCGACCACCCGGCACTTCTAGTAAGACACCCCAGCGGTTAAAAGACCAGTGCTTGGCGATTCTAGGTATATAGGTGTAGTCAGCTCTGCGCTTCCAGTCTTAATGTAACTGTTAATATCTGCAATATCTGTTATCTTCCACATCCTAGATTACTCACATATATGTGAAGGGACCATTACCACTAAAGCATGTACTAGAATTTTAGAGTCACATACTACCATCAAAGTAACATTTTCCCCAGGAAGGTTATTCTTATTTCAGCCCAACAAGGACATCATTCTCAAGCCACTACTATGGTATAACTTTATAAACGTTTGAGCTTGATTGGCCTCCTTGCAGTCTAGATTTGCCTTCTAGATTTGACCACAAACTGTTTTGGGTCAAGCAAAGGGCCGAAATTTTAAGTGCCTCTGGAACAAAAAAGGATTCACTTATAAAACAGCCAGTGTTACAGGTAAAAGTAAGACTTCTGTTGGATTGTGTATCTTGTATATAATTGTATACACCTGCTCTTCATTTGAATAGTTCTTTTATTAATGGGGATGTTTTTGGCTCGGCTGGTTTTCATTTGTTATCACGCTGCTCGTTCTCTGATCATTACACAACCCATGTACACCCACTTCTGGCTGGATTGTTTTGCATAATGTAGAATAATTTAATATAGAGATTTAAATGTGAACATCTACGACTCACACACACCTTGGTCTTGTTTCACATCTTTTATTGTATACAGTATTAGCTGTAAAAAAGTGTATAATGACATTATATATGTTATACAATTGTCTGTATTTATACTAATATTTTAGGATTCTATAATATAATAATTGCATACTTTAATACTTATTGTCTTTTAAACTGTTTTCTAAATGTGCGCAGTGCTACTTTTTAATGTTCTATAATTATAACCAAACTAAACTATGTACATTCACTTCTGGTTGGATATTATGAACACCTATGTCTCAATTTTGTCTTTTTTGTGATGTCCTTCTGTTCTAATTAGCATTAGGGGCGAAGAAAGAAATGTATTATGGAATTCTGCTCATAACAATTTCTTTTCAGAACTCTCAAGTTTAGTATAAGTACTAAATATTAGTAAAATAATACTTTTATGAAGATGTAATTTATTACTTAGAGCCTTTAGGAGGGGTTTGGGTGGTTTTAAGTAGTCATAGAGCTGCTTTTTCATGTGGATTTCAAAGCTGATTGCCATATCAGGTGTGATGATATTTTTAGATTTTTCTTGTAATCCTCAAAAAACTGTCCATTTACATATTGTGTGACATTAAAAAGATTTTCAATGAACCTTTTTTTATTTAACATTTTATGTAAGGTTTAAAAACATTTTTGAGCTGTAGAACTAAAAGGTTTTTTCATCATTATTAGTATTCTTTCACCTAACTTGTTGTTTTTTCCTGCAGGATCTACCACCCATCTTGTTTACTTTGCTGAACACAGCTTTGCGATTTGTGTGCTTAGTAACAGCAGAGCATCCCATTAACATAATTATTTCATCGACAGGAATTATGACCAACATCTGCTTGTGCTTAACCAAAAACCAAATCAAACACAACATGTGTGTGTGTGTGTGTGTGTGTGTAGTATTTATTTGAGAGGGTCCATCCATGCCCAGGCTCTTCACTCATGATCTGGCTTTTTTTTTCCCGGGTGTGAGTCTTTGAACCTGAGCTAAGTGGGGCTGGAGGGACCTGAGGAAATGAGGTACGGGAGGAGCAATCGCCGGGATGGGGGTGGGGGGAGCGGGGTTCTTTGTTTTTTTTTTAAGCCACTGAGGTTAATTCCTTATTCGTCCTTATTGATTTTTCCTCGCATCCCCGGAAGCCAAACAAGGCTCAGGAAACACAGATACTAAAGATAGTGTTAACAGGGCAATAACAAAGAGCAGCAACAATGATTAACCTGCTTCCCACCAGCCAGGCCGAGTATTCACAGATCTTCTAGCACACTCTTTACTCTCGTGTCTTTCTTGCACTGTGTTTATATGATACATTTTTGTGTTTTCTTTAGTTTTTTTTCCCTTTGGCAAAATAGGATTAGTGACCTCTTCGTGGTTTGTCTTTTTTGCTCTTGCTTCTTTTCTTTTTTGCTGTTTTTTCTCTTGGTTTTTTTCTCTTGCCAGAGTAATATTTTTTGAATTTTCTCTTTTCTCTTTTCCCCCCTCCTTTTTGTCTTAACCCTAGGTCCGCTCACAAAAAAACATGATGAATCTACAATGAACCGGCCACGAGACGAAGGTATTTTTGTTGCATGTTTTTCCTTTTTTTCTTGTATTTTTTAACTCTTTTTGAGGGGGTGGGGGTCTTGACGAAGATGGCCTCCTTCAGTTCTGTTCAGTAGCATTTGTTATCCGTGTGCAAACGTCAACACTAATGAGTGTGTGTGTCTGTGTGAAACCACTTAAAAGCTTTTAAAGTGGAGCGGTATTGCTGAGAAAGTGTAGCTTTCCAACTTTTTTAGTACTAATGTGTTGTCTACAAATAAGGCTCCATGATATAAACAGAAGACAAGCGCTTTGTGAAATGTAAGACCCGGGCAGAGTGAGTAAAGTTGTGAATTACATAGAAAAGAACACGAGGTCAGCTCTAATGAGGACAAATCAGCAGAGCTTTGTTCTGCACTGACTGTGCCAGTGTTGAAGCCTCTGGAGGGGCTTTAGTCACACTCGAAGTAAATACCACTCTGTAAATATCACAAATTCGCTTATATAGTGCAGAGATGAAAAGCATAAAGGGTGTATCGGCTTACAATTGTGTTCATCCCTGGCTGAAATAAAGAAAAATGGACTTTAGTGGGGCAGCACTGGTGACGCCTGGCAATTATTGATCTATTCTTTATTTTAAACCTGCAGGGCTAGCTTTACTGTGAAATTACATCATATTTTATACATGGTACATATATATATAGCTACGTTTAAAGCTGCTTGTAGCAGTTCAAATAATAGAACTAATTTTGGAGACTTACAATTGTTATAATTAAAAACGAGCATAAACACAGCCACAGCAACTTGGTAGAGTTGGGGCTTGAACTATCAACCTTTCAATCAACAATCCAATACCAAGTTTTGCAGCTTGAATTTTTCCTCGTCTTAAACATAGCTCTATTATATATTAAATATTTCTCAGCTTTTATTTAAATTTGAACAAAAAGTAGCATGTCCAAAATTATAACATTTTATATATATATATGTTATGATAGGTTGCAAGATTTTGTCCTATACTGGTACTGTCCAAATAGAACAAGCCAAAGATGACTTATTATTCAGCAAATACTGCTCCGTGGTGTTTTTCCTGCAGACACACACACACACTATCCTATACACTGTCCAGCATCTGTTTATAGATGTTAAGAATGGCGTAACCTTTTTTGTTTTTTTGAAGAACTCTTTCAGGGGTTTTCAATGCACTTTAGCTCTGCTACTGTTCTTAAAAGACCTCCCTGTTAAGCTATATGCTTCTTTTCCTGCAGCCATTCTTGTGTTCTTGTGTCCACAAAGAGACTCTTTTTATCTCTTTACTGTCTGTTGTGGGGAGTCTTTTTTTCCTTTTTTTTCTTGAAGAAGGAATTTGGTTATAAGAGGCTTTCTACTTTTATTCTTTTATCTTGAACACGTGTGATTTGTGGGTTAATATAAAGTGTAGATAAATTATAAAATGATAACAACAACGCCAGCAGTACATTGATGAAAGTTGCATGATTACATAATCAATAAGTTTTCACAATCTCTGGTCAGTTGAGACTTGAGTTTGTCTTATTATGAAAATAATATCCACGCACAAACCAAAGCATGGAGGTAATGATGTTATGCTTGTATTTAGAACTCAAAAATAGAACTTCCCCCATTTTAAAATGCTGTTTGGTCATTAGGGTGCTTATTAGACATTGTTTCTCTCTCCAGTGTCACTTGCTCACTGTCTAATGTATGCGTTCTACCTGATGAGATTTTGTTATTGAATTTGCACCACTGCTTTCACCCATTTTATCTCATCTAGAGCCAATGCTTCTTTAAAAATGAACCGTCAATAGAATCACAAGCTCCTTAAAAGTCTCCTTGTAAGAATTACAGATTAACTAGCAACAAGAGACTGGCAGTGAATGGTAATTCTGCT
Organism: Microcambeva barbata; assembly: GCA_034509105.1. NCBI lineage: Eukaryota > Metazoa > Chordata > Actinopteri > Siluriformes > Trichomycteridae > Microcambeva > Microcambeva barbata. The sequence continues at coordinate 16,071,929 of JAYDZF010000032.1, read as the reverse complement.
ATGTAGCATAAATATGATCATTATTCAATATTGTATAAGAAGTATAATTGTGGAGTTATAGTGCAATACAATGACTTTCTGTATGTAACACTTTATATGGAAAACTTAGGCTAATTAGTATGTAATTATTTCAGTGGCCAGTGTGTGAAGTGTTTCAGGTCACAATGCAAATGCACTTCTTGCCAGGGTTGCCAAATTTTAGTCAGCTAACCAAAAACAAGCCAATACTCCTCCTCTTAATTTGTCCCACTTTGTGTGAGGTGCCCATCCAACAATAAAGATTTGAAATATTAGCAATGTCTGATTGAATGCACAAAATGCATTAATGCTAATACTCCAAGGTTCTGTCATGGTTTGGGCTCGTGTCAGTGATCTTGTTTATGGAGTTTACATTTCAGTGATGGCGTTATTAATGCTGGATTTTACACAGACATCCTATTTTCCTGAGATGTCCAAGTATTTATGTACAAAACTACATGCTGCACACATAACAAAGGAATGACTGTGGAAGGGGAGACCACTGGTACTGGGCTGACCTGAAGAACAATAAAGAATTTTAAAATAAACACCGTGACCATGACTCAACCCTGTACTTTCTTTACATGTTAGGACCTGTTTGCAGGAAGACCACCTGAAATTAAAATTTGTTCTGAAAACACCTAAAAGACGTTTGGCACCGTCGATACCCAGCAATTTAAACATTACAAACAGGTCAATGCTACACCATCACAACTTTTTTGTGAAGTGCTGCTGAAATAAACGTTGGATGTTTATTACCAAATGAAATTCAACTAACCAAGGAAAACACACAATAGTTTGAGTTCATGCTGTCTCCAATGGAATATACATCAATGTTAAATGTAAGAGCCTCTGCACATATGTGTATAACAATAGTTACTTGGAACTACAGTCTATTTATCTGTTTTAGTATTGGAAATATGCTTTAGAGTAGTTAATGTTTGGAGCTTTAGTACAGTGCTTGTTTGTTTCCTTCACAATAGTGCTGCTAACAGCACTCTAGTGACCAGGAAATGGTCTTTTCTTTTGCTGATGCACTTGAACTACTCCCATCAGACATGATTAGCTGATTGTGTGTGTGTGTGTGTGTGTGTGTGTGTGTGTGTGTGTGTGTGATGTATACTGTAGTTGATTGTGATCCTATAGCATTGTAACAGAGAGAGAGTTTGGTCTTCTTCTTGGCTATTTCAGCAATTCTATGTTGCAGCCCTTTCTTTCTGGTACTAGGTCTTTAAGTAATCCCTCTTCATCCTCTCACCAGCCTTTCACGTTCCTCGCCAACCTTTGTAATGCAATTTTGTTTCATAATGTCATCAATTTTCCATTAGAGTGTACCTCATCTGCTCGGCTCTGTTTTTGTGTGTGGTGCTTTGGCTGCGGATGTGGACACGAATGAGAAGGAAGATGAAGATGTGTGCTGAAAGCTTTTTATTCAAACTCTCCTTCTGATTTTTATATGTGAGTCACAAAGAAATACAAGCCTAAACAAAAAGAACCCTGGCCATCCAATCCACATGCTGTCCTGGTTTTTTTAACAGTATCGTCCATTTACCATTTAAAAACATTTTCTCTGTTTGTTTGTCCAAAGATTCTTGTTTTTATTTCATTTGAGAAAATGTTCACCCTTTCTCATAATTCTTTTTCCAGCTAATTTCACTGGCTGTGGTGCTAAAGAAAACCCAGGGACTGCCTGGCAGGACTATTAGGGAGGGTGAGAAATGAAACCATATAGGTGAAGAACGAGTTAAACCGCTGGAAGGAGTGTGCATGTGTGTGCGCTTGTGCCGGGTAATCAGCAAAGCCTGTCAGCTCTTGGCTACATCTGCACAATCTACAGGGCTGTCAACATCATCTGTGCTGCTCGCTACGTACACTAGTTAAAAGCTGACAGACCTTATTTCATATGGAGCGAGAGAGGAACCGAGTGAAAGGAGATAGCACAGATATATGAGGATCAGTTACAGTAGAGAAAGATGGATGCACACATGGAGACATAATTGCCAAGCAAGCATTAATCAAGTGAAATTACAATTTAAAACACTACAGTAAATCTTGTTAGAAAGGCTGTTAATCATTCTAGAATCTTAGCTGGTGTTTTATCTGTCAAATTTAAAATATGGTCAAATAGGTTTAAGGACTTAATTAGGGAGCCTTAATAAAGTCCCTAATAGATTTTTCTGCACATTTATGGTGAAGACGTGTAGAATCAATAAAATATATTTTATGCTTTCACTAGTGATTATACCTGCTGTGCAACAATATGAGAATGGCACTGATCCATAAAAATATTAGAGGTCAGCATAAAATAACCCCAAAGAGAATGGACAAATGTGGGGGGATGCAAATGTCCTACATTGCATAAACATTTCAGGATGGATGCATGCCTATAGATAGATGGATTGAGATGGATGGATATAGATGGTTGGATATGGGTTGATGGATGGACGGACTTTTCAATAGATCAACTAAACAGTATGACACAAAATTAACAAATGTGAATAAATCATGATCATGTATTATATTATGCATGAGGTTCACCAAGATGCTTTTACTTTCAACAATACCATATATTACCACATGCATCACTAGTGGTTAAGGTACTGGACCAGTAATCAGAAGATTGCTGGTTCAAGGCTCTCCTCTCCTGTGATGCTGCTGTTTGGCCCAAAAGCAAATCTCAGATTGCTTGGATTATACACTTTTAATGAACATCACTTTGGATAAAGGCATCTGTTAAATGCTGAAAAATGAAATGTGTTTGTTTAAGGCCTACAGCAGAGGTATCCAAATTTTACTTATTAGGAACCAGTGTGAGAAAAACAAAAAATGAATAGATCTACTTAATTACTTAAAATTATTATATCTTGTGCACACATCCCTTTGATCCATTTTCAAAGCTTAAAGTTTCCTGAATTGTGATCCTTTTCATATCTTTAGTTTAATAGTTTGCGAGCCACTTTAAAAATGTTATCTGGTTGTACTTTAGGGATCACCCGTGTATAGCGTTCATGCTAATATGTTCAATTTGATGTACGTAGGGTTAATTGAGCTCATATATTTTTACTAAATTATTACTAGTATATTCTTTATGATTTATCATTCAAATTATGTATTGCACCCTTTATGGTTTACACAAAATTGTGGGCATTTCCACAAACTGATTAGTTTCCAGGTATACATAGCCAGAACCTCTAAATGACGTCTATCTTCATGCATCGGAATCTAAAATTCCCAGACCTTTATGTCATTTGTGTTGTAAAGTGTTAACAAGCTGAAGCTATTTCAGTAATCTGTTCGTCGCCTTTGATCTCAATGAATTTTTGAACCATCTCTCGTCACCCATCGTAGGCGTCTTAGTTCGCCAATGCTCTTCTGACTAAATAGGTACAGAATCTGACAGGCACATTCAGGTTCTCAGATACATTTTGGAACTTACTTTCCTCTGTGTCTGCTTTGAGGGCTTTTTAAGTTTCTCCCTCTCTGGTGCAAACTGAAATTAGAGAATGTTCAGAGAGACTAAGAAATAAGATGTTCAAAAATGAAATACAAACTGTGATCTACCACTTCCTGCTAGACATTGTGAATCATTTGGGCTAGTAAAAAATTAAAGCAACAGGTTCCTGCCTGTTCATTTTCGGGTGACACTGATATGGTTTCACTTACATTCATATTGTTGTGCACATGGCACTTCACAGCATGTTGTCCAAAGTGTCTTCAATTGGAAGATCTGGGCGTCATTCTTTCTCAATTAACCAATTTCAATAGAATCACTGTTTGGTTGAGATTTCCCATTATAAGATTTAAGATTATTAAAGCGCACTTATTAAAAAAAAAAAAAAAAACAGTTGGATTTTGTAAAGGACATATGTGGTTAAGTATGAAACAGAGTAGATTGTTTTATAAAATTTAAAGATACGATTTTTAAAAAAGGATAAAAGTCTTAAGTACCTAAATATGTGAGTTTTCATTTCTAAATGGTTTTATTTACATCAAGTGTTATGTATCAGATCGATACAGAATATCGGATGAGTGCCCACTTACGTACAGTCATCAAGGCTTTTTTGTGTGTAGAACATATAGTGGAACAAACTCAATCTCTCAGTTTGAATGTCATGGTGTTCAAAAGGTGATTAAACCTTCCAGCACTTGCTGAGCAATAACATGCACTTACCGTCTGTAGCATTTTAGAAAACAAACTTTGTTCTGACAGGGCTGCAGCAGATTTGTGTCCTTGAACTGTTGACTGCACACAACATGTTTACCATAATAGCACTTTTGAAAGTCACAGACAAGAGTGTTTGTATGCCAACATACTTTATGTATCCCAAAGGAAAGTCAGAATACATGATCTGCAGAGCAGCACAAATGGGGAAAAGGTCTAATACATATACTATACTTTAGGTGATGCATACAGGTTACAACAAATGTTCAAATTCTTGATCTATTTGATGATTAAATTCATTTAAACTAAAATAAGTAACTCAAATCCAGCTTTTCTTTTTCACATTGCTCTGGGACAGAGGACTGACAAGTTCACTTTAGTCAGAGGTCCGTGTAGGGCACCACGGACTGAATTCAGGTTAAATTAGAGCTGAAGAACTGAGATATCCAGGCTGCTATTGTCTGTCTTGTCACCATCATGAAGTAAACAAGAAGCCAGAGGAAAGAATACAAATACGAGAGACTGAGAGAGTGAGCTGCAAACAGTCAGAAGTAGGACAAACTTAAAAGAAAAAAGAAAAGCTCAGAAAAGAATCACTATGAATGGATTACTGCAGTTAGGGAAAGCTGTTTTCAACTATAGCAACACAAAAACGTCCATATAAAGAAATGCCTAATTTTAAACATAGCTACACAAGATTAGTAGCTCAGCAGCACTGAAGCTACAACCAGGGTTATGTAACCATTAACAATCATTTCTGATGGCTTCTAATTCTACTGGAAATTATTGAGAGCCCCAATGACTGCAATAAAAAAACTATTTATTGTTTAGCAGGATGGAACCCTGCCATTATTTCTAAGTAAAGAAGAAACTGGGTGCTTTACATCTTTCTTGAATCAATAATTAATTTCTGTCTGAGTATGTTTAAGGTGATCTCAGCACTAAAACATATTAAGGTAAGTAAATATCACAATCTTGTTTATTATTATTCTGTATTCACTAACGATCTAAACAATCCCTTTATTATGTATTTTTTTAAATAGATTTCAATGTAGTTGGTTTTAGTGATACTCGGTTTTGCTATTTGTTAGATCTTACAGTTGATGAATTGCTGCAGTACCTCAGGTTTGATTCATGATGAGTTTTTTTTCCCCCGGAGCCCTTCTTTCCTTCCTCAGTCATACGTATGTAGCACTTCAATCACTGTGAATCCAGAATCTGCTTTATTAAAGGATCTACACATGAATTTATACTTTACAGGGAAAGTAAAGAACGAGTGTGTGATCGGTTATTAAATCGACGCGTAGCAAAATGATTAGAGCATGAGCACATATGAGACGTTCACGTGCACATCGTATGAGAGGCATCTTTGGTGAGAAAAGGAAAGTGTTTAGACTGGATGAGGAAAGTGAAGGTCGTACGTAGGTCGTTATCTAAAACATCTTCAAGATATCACATTTACAGATCACAGAAAGAGGTGGAAGTCAACATTAGGCCCAAATGTACAATACTTAATAGATATTAACGTCTTAAAGCCCCCCCTTTGGAGTCGTACATCACTATAATTCTCCAATTCCTCTTTAGAAGAAAGATAGATCGGTTTAGTAGAGAGGATGATGGCCACTCAACTAAGGATTGTAAAAGAAAAGGTAAACATGGATCACATATCAGGATCAGAAGAATTGAGATAATGATCATATGTTCCATTGATGCAAAGAGGCTGGTTAACCAACTAAACCAGCCCTGCACTTCAGGTGGATCCCTAATGTCATCTTTCATTTGGGTCAGTTTTCATGGTAACCAACAAGGGTGTACCCTATTAATTATTGGGAGTATTTGCAACAATGCTTTGCTTATGATTATTTGATGTAGGCTGTTTAAATACTGAGACAGTAGGAATGGGTAATGTGAACACATGTTGGAAGATTAGCGTAGGCAGTGCTACCACACACCCAAAGGACAGAAGTTGAAGCTTTTACATTAGCTAGTTCAATGCAGGCAGTAGGAAAAGCAATATGGTTATTTTTTGTGCAGTGGTCAACGGAACTAGGATCCTTCATGTAGACGTTTATTTCCCTTGGAGAACACAGGCCCCCTTAACCTTTTATTAAGATTGCCTTAAAAGACATTTGCTTACACTTTGCATCATATAGAGCATTTAGTATTACAATTTTGATGATGTTGGAAAGACTGCAGAATTGCTTGCCCATTCAGGGATGACGGCACTTATTATGTCTGCAGTGAAATTCAAGAACTAGTATAGATACTGTAATCCTTATTAAGAACACTGGCTGTTGCAACCCAAGGGGTACGGAAAGCATAACGACACGATGTTGAGCAGTTGCCAATAAAACAGCACCAACCATGTTACCCTTGCACTTATTTTCAAAGTCAGATTGCCACAACAAAAGAATAGCCACAACAAAAGCATCAAATGCAAATGTATAGGTGTGGTCAAGGGGCAGTCTCTCGGTGTAAAGCGTACTGTGTTACATCCCAATACAATCAACTTATTTGTGTGTGTAAGGGCGCCTTTCTCCTTAATATTCATGGTAGTGTTCAGTCATTTCAGACTAAACCACTGTGACTAGTTGTGGGTGAGAACAGCTGTGTGAGTCACCTTTTGAGGGTTAAAAGATTTAACTACTTTCTAATCACCTGCAACAAATGGGTGAGTAGGCTGATATGTGTGCATAGGAAGAGAACAAGTGACTAGCATGAACACTGTTCAATTTGTCAATGAACGTTTGGTATAATCGCCAAGGATTACATCCAGGTCACCTGTAAGGGAAACACCAGGATTATCTCTGACCCATGGGTGCCCATCAGTGCTTTACCATACCTAGCTATGATTTCCTTCACCAGTATTTTAGCCTTTTCCTCTGCACATGAAAAGGTTAACACAGGGTTTACACAGGAAACAATTAGAAGAACTAGAAGATAATTTAACTTACCACATGGTGGCATGTGTGAAGTCAACCTGCAAACACAGGTACTCAGGGGTCATGCTTACTTTGTGCTTTACTTTGATTGTGTCATAGGAAGAGAACAAGTGACTAGCATGAACACTGTTCAATTTGTCAATGAACGTTTGGTATAATCGCCAAGGATTACATCCAGGTCACCTGTAAGGGAAACACCAGGATTATCTCTGACCCATGGGGTGGTAAAAGATGGGACGAAAAACTCCATTTGAGGTCATTATTTCTGGAACTGGGTGTCATTTGAATTTCACGCAACACTGCATGTCTCCAAGTCAGACAGTTCTTCCCAGATTCGATCACTGCTTTAGTCAAATGGATTTTCAATGTCCGGTTCATTCTCTCTACTATACCTGAGGACATGTGAAATTTCCACTCTGTGCTTAAGTAAGAACAGCGATGTGTTACCTTTGAGATAATATATGGTTCTTGGTCAGTCAATAATCAGTGCTTTACCATACCTAGCTATGATTTCCTTCACCAGTATTTTAGCCTTTTCCTCTGCACATGAAAAGGTTAACACAGGGTTTACACAGGAAACAATTAGAAGAACTAGAAGATAATTTAACTTACCACATGGTGGCATGTGTGAAGTCAACCTGCAAACACAGGTACTCAGGGGTCATGTTTACTTTGATTGTGTCTAGGCACAAGAATCGAGACAATTTAAAAGTTTAGTGAACATCAGGAATACTAAATGCTTCTGGATGCTATCTAGTGTTGTGTAAAACTCAGTAGTTCGGGAACTGCAGATGTGCGTGACTGAATATTCTGCATGTCTGCTAGCATACAGTAAAAGCTACATGTTGGGACTGAAGTGTGTGCATACCCAGGAGGAGCAGAGGGCTTATGTCAGCCATACTTTGTCTTAAATATCCTTCATGGTTGGCAGAGCAAGGACAGTGATGTAATGTGCATACATTTGGCTGGACACAGTAACATTGCCAGTAAAGTTTTTGCAGAACTTTAAATGGTGAGACGTTTGTGGATACCTGATCACATGGTTGTTGGAAATACTGCTTCAAATCCATGGACATTAATGTGTGAATTTTACCATCCACTTCTTAATTAAAGTGACAGTGTTAATAATGCCACACATTTAAGTTAGTTTGTACAGAATTAAATTTCCATCTCCAATAAACAATAACCTAACAGCAGCTTAACAGTAGTTAAACATGGATCAATAATGAATCAAGTCAAATGGAAGTTAGATTAGGGTACAGGTTAGGGGTACAGGACAAGTAATTTAAAGGTTGCCAGTTCAAACCTCACCACTGCCAGTTTACTGCTGTTGGGCCCTTGAGCAAAGCCCTTAACCTTCATTGCTCAGACTGTAATGTAAGTCGCTTTAAATAAAGGCATCTGCTAAATGCTGAAAATGTTAAACGTATTGTTCGTCTGTAAGTAGTTTCACACCATAGCCTCTAGGATGTTCAAAAAGTGTACTGTAGTGCCAAGCCCTAGCCCCAGCAAGTAAGAGGGTTATGTCAGGAATGGCATCCAGAGTAAAAACCATGCCAATCAATAATGCAGACCACTGTTCTCTGTGTCAACCCCAAACGGGAACAGATGAAAGGATTCTCATATGTATATATGACACACAAAAGCATTGTTTCTATTCTATTGTAATGTCTTTATACAAGTATAAACGACGTATTTAATCTCAAATCGAGTACATATTTGTACATCACTGACTTGGTTTTAACTCACTGCTAGATTAATAACTCAGAACCAAATAGCTGTGCTAAACACTTGAATTATATTATACCACCGTGCTTTGGCCAAGTGTGGAGCTCATTTTAACTCAAAGTGGCAATCCAGTGAATCTAAGATGGAAGTGTTTGGATTAGAAAGGCAAAGAACAATGCATAAAAACATGGTTTATTTAAGGGATTGAGAGACATCTATGCTGTAAGATTTACGTCACGACAACTCTAGAGATCTACAGAGATCAGAGGAAAATAAAAAAGAGGGGGGGTTGTTAGAAGGAAAATAAGACCACTAGTATGGTGTACTTGTTGTAGTCAGTGCTATTACAAAACACTTCAAATACAGGGCACAGGAAGGCCTTTGTTTGCCAGGATAGAATTAGATACTAATTTATTTCTCTCTCCCACTTGCTGCCCTGTAAAATTATTAGTATGTTACATTTATTTCAATTATTAATGTAACAGTTATATAATGTCCATTACTAAGTAACACGGCATTTCTTTCTCAGCAATAGTCTGACTGAAGCTAGAGACGTCCAGCCATTCTATTGCCCAGATCTGGTCAATCTTTGTAATACTGAAAGTAATGGAAAAACTTTATAAAGCTTTAAATATTCTACATTTGCTCAAAGGCTGATATGAAAGAAGCCCGTGTGTAGATTTACTAACGCTTGACAGTTTGCTCTGCGTCCCGTTCTTGCGAGTTCACTAACATCGCACACTGTTCCTTTTCATTTTGCATAGTATTTATCAAACCTGACACCAACCAGGCAATCTGCACATACTTCGGCCTCTAGCACAATTAGTGCACCTCTAAACGAGCAAAGAATGGGCCCGCTTTCAAAAGAAAGCACACACTTCATTTTAGTGGTGATTAAATTAAATTATTAGTGCAGGAAGTAACAACAAACTCTAACATATTACAGGGCAGAACATCTAAACTTTCATCTTCATTGTCTTTTCCCTTTATCCTAATTAGGGTCGGGGGGAGGGATGCTGGAGCCTATCCCAGCTCTTCAGTGGGCGTCACAAGGTAACATGGATGGGGCGCCAGTCCATCGCAGGTACCCACAGGACAATTCAGGGTCTCCAATCAACCTGGTAGCATGTCTTTGGACTGTGGGAGGAAACCGGAGTACCCGGAGGA
>JAYDZF010000032.1:16025322-16036014 GCA_034509105.1 Microcambeva barbata | reverse complement strand
CAGCACTATAAATAGTACACAGTTGCTCAATTTATTCGAAGCATTTGTACAATGATAAGGTTATAATTGGTACCTCAGTTACATGGAGAACATTTTGTGCAGAGTGGGCCTGAATAATGCTCAGAAGCAATTGTTGGGTTACAAATAAAAGGTTTGATTAAACACTTGTTTCTTTCAATTGGGCAGTTTGCCATGTCCAAATGACAGTAAAATGAGCACTTATGTTCATTTGTTTTTGTTTTGATATGGGATTTAAACTGACAAACATAGATGCAAATCAATGTGTGTAGTGTATTAATTGCTTTTTTATGTGAATGTATTAATTAACACTTGCTATTGCATTTGTGTGAAATCAGAAATTAAGCTTGTCTACATAAATGATATAGTGCAATATCCTAAAATATTCTTAGCAAAATTAACATTACATGGAAGGTAACCATAGTAAGGATTAAATAAGATAAACAATGTGACTGGGCTCAACAACAAGGAGGGACGGGTCAAGGGTGTTCCTAAACAAGCCTGTAGTCGGCTTAGGCTCCTTTGATCGACACATTGGGTTCAGCATTTCCATCAATATTAGTCAAGACTGTCATGAATTCAGATTAAATCAGGTGGACAGGACACAGATTATAGAAAGAGGCAGTTGAATAAAAAAATTATATCATACAATTTAATTTTGTGTTTTAACAACACATTGAACATGTTTTCAGGTTTTCTCCGGGTACCCCAGTTTTCTCCAACAGTCCAAAGACATGCCAGCATTTTGACTGGATATGCTGAATTGTCCTGCTGCGATGGACTGACACTCCATCCAGGGTGTTACTTTGTGTCTTGCGCCAGTTGAAGAGATTGGAATAGGCTCCAGCACCCCTCCCCTACTTAGGACAAAGGGTTAACTGAACTGAATGTGAATAGTACCATGGACAGGGAAGCAAGGAAATGATTGAGGAAATGGGGTACTTTTTTTTATTTGGACACATTGGCTACAGGTTGCCCTTTCCACATGTAACATCCTGCTGCATCTGCTGAGAACATGATCACATCTGCTACGGCTTTCTCACACCATCTCTCTCTCTCTCTCTCTCTCTCTCTACCTTTTCTAGTTTTGACTGTGCCAGTGTACAGTGTGTTCTGCCAGAGGGGAAGTAGACTGATGGCAAGTAATTAAGTCAGGTGGCTCAACCAGTTAAGTGGGAAGCTGAATAATTAGAGAACAGAGATACACCACATGATATGGCATCAGGAAGGTGAATCATTTATCTGCCTGTTTTCTCCTGCTTTTATTTTCTTCTTAACTTTCTTTTACACTGATGATGAAGTTGTTCCTTAATGGCCACTAGTAAGTTTCCTTGCTGGCTGTGTAATATCAAATCCCATTGTTGTATTAAACACCTTAGATATTTGGTGACTGTATAAAAACATCCAATTTCTCATTATTATATTAAGTTTATTTGCATATATTGCACCTATAATGACACAAGGCATTATTTACATAGCAGATATAGATTTAGTAGAATGGTCCTAACCCACAGTGTTATGTGCTCAGTGTCCATTTTACATTCTTAAAAGCTTCAGAGCTTTTGAGAAATGCTGTGCAAATATTGTTTCTATAATATGAACACTAAGAATATGTTCATTTTCATAGTGGTGTACATTAATATTTTTTTAGCTCTTTTCATGTACAGTATGGGCCACTTTTGTATAATTCTGGAAAGGGTGACCTGGTAAAAGAGGACATCAGTTTATTGCTGATGAATCAGACACAGATTACACCCGGACAGGTTCAAGGAAAAACAGCACTTGCAAAATGCTCATTGTTAATACATGCTATTTAAGCTGCACTCTGAATGGTGCGTTGCAAATTCGGGACAATAGGAATTAATCGGTTAAAGTGGTACATTTATTAAGTGGTGCGTAACACCTACTCTACCATCTACTTAATGCAGGGCTTTTACACAAAAATGGTTTTGTCTGAGGATAACCATGTCCAGGATAAAAACCAATTAAATGATAAATAAAATCAGCATACACTGTTAACATATGGTCAATGTCGAGGTTTTTTGGTCATTTGCATTTCTGGGATTTTGTTGTGTGCATATCCACATTTGACAGAACAACAAGCTGTTCTTACAAATTGTGTCCCTAATTAATAAATTCATTAAGTGTGCATTCTAAGAAGCTGTCCATATTCCATCAGCAGGTTTTAACTCTCCTGCTGTAAACACTTCATAAAAATATGCCTTTTAGATTTACATAAAGCCGTTCCCCTAGAGTGAATACGTCCACTTTAATTATAAGAGTTAATTATAAAATTGAGAATGAGTCAACAAACATGGTGGTATTAGGTTTTTAATAATTAATGAAAAAAACAATTAAAATCATAAACATGCAAAACAAATTGTGTATTTAAATAATAAAAAAAAGAATAATTTTGTCAAATATGTATTTTTTACATGTTTTGGTGGAGCACTTACTTGGATCTAGGGTTTACCAGTGTCTTCTGATGGATGGATGGATGGATAGACCGACAGACAGAAAAAAGCAGGAAAATCATCTATAGAATGAAGGAACTAGCATTGCAGATAAAATCATTTGTCCTGTGGCATTGTGGGGTCTTAATTTACCCCACAATGCCACATTTCTAGGGAGAAAAGTACTGACGGCGTCATACGTTGACACATCATTTAGTACCCATTGACGTGATTTAGAACCAGGTTCCAAACCAAATATTGCACAAAAGATGTGAATCAGTCTATATCAGGGTTATCAAAATACTTTAAAACAAAAGATATGACCTTTGTACATAGTCACCATCCTTGAGGCATTTTTACCAGCATTGTATAATTTTAATGCCATCAGGGAAAACAATTCTAAGCAAGTTGAGGAAGAAGGTAGAAATCAGTGGCACTAAATCTGGACCGTATTCTCTTTGACAACCCCTTGTTTTTTTTGTTTTTGTTTTTTTCATTCCAGCAGGTTACTGATTCATTGAAGGCGGAACAAGCGTGTTTTACAAAGCTTTGTGTGTAGTATCATAGAAGCAGCTCAGTACTATTCTGATCTAGGTGCACATTTTACCCTGGAGCTTCGATATGCATCACCTTCCACTTTAGGGCAAAAGAGACAAAGAAACGGTGAACACATAAGTAAAGCTTAGGGATGGAGCTAGCATATTTAGCTACAAATGTCAGATTTGATCTCATTTCCTGTCCTTATAATGATTTCCCGACCATGCACATCCTTGCCCCTATTTAAGCAGTCAGTATGCCTCTCTGGGTCTCAGTTAAAAGATTAACAAGCGTTTGCACTAATTGGCTTCATGGAAGAGGAGCTTCTCTGTGGCTTACTGGCTTCAGTGATGAGGGCTACGCCAGACATGAAAGGTCACAGTGTACTCTCACTGTGGTTACAGCTAATACAAGACCTGCTTTATGATCTTTGTGTGATAATTAAAGTGAAACTTGCCAATACAGCCCTGTTCCGTTTCATTTGAGTTCCCTGTGCTGCTGAGGTAAGTAACTACTAGGCTGCTGGGGTTTTTGTTTTAGCTTAACTGGTACTGAAATTGGAGATTTCGGGGGAAATGAACTCCACAGAGTATGTTATGAATGCAAGATTAATGACTTTCCCTTTAATGATATTTACATTATTGCTTTATTACATTATTGATGCTCCTTCTGAAACATGGACTTGGTCGAGAATATTGTTTCCAAGAGCCTGAAGGTCTCCACACCAGGCACAGTACTGTTGGGTATGCAGAAATGCAGAAGAATCTATTTTTTATTAGAAGTTCACATAAAATTAATTCAAAACCTTACTTTACAAATGAGATGATTAGGTTAATTTTGCACAAGAAGTGACCTGGAACCCTGTTTTTATTGGGTTCTGCATCCAAAACTCTTCCTCTTGCTCTCCAGTCCCATTCAGCATTGAATGGAGAAGAATGATATGATTATTATAATCAAATGCTTTGTTTAATGTTATTTAATAGAAAGCAGTGGGAGCAGGCGACTGTTTCATTAGTCTACTACAGGTTTAGTGTGTCTGAGATCATGTGAGTTATTTGAGTGGTTATAAATCCACTTAATATGCTTTTGCAAGTTGTCCAGATAAATAGCTTTTATTAAAACGACTTAAAAATTGGCTGCAGGTCTGAGATTTCCTTTTAGCTATCATATTTTATAATCATGAAATATTTCATTCAATGGCCAATATGGCAATCCAATTAGAAATCTTAAAACAAAGTGCATTCATATGCAATACACCGTGTGTATCTGAAGATTACATAGTTAATTACATTGATGTATATTTTATAATGCTAAATAAAACTGTATTATTTTTATATATAATTGTGTCTCTATACTGTTTTGCCGAGGATGCCTGTGCTCACGACCCTTGGTGCAGAGTTTGTTCCGCTTCTGTTCTCTATACTTTGCATTTTTAAATATTTTTAATTATTAATAGCTTTGTTTGATGTATAATTCAGCACAGTAGTTATAGCGGATCCCAACCAAGAAGTACAAGCTGTGTGTGTGTGTATGAGTGAGTGAACGAGCGAGTGAGAGAGATATGTACGGATAGGCAAATTAGGCAGCTGCTTTACACCCGTCAACTACAAGGGCACCAGATGAAACAGATCTACGTCAATATGAACTTCACATTTGTACTACTTGATGTGAGTCTAAAGAAATAGATGGTTAGATAATTATATTCGAGTAACCTCAAATGAATTACAATAGTACATTTTTGCAAAGTAGTGGTTACAACTTGAAGTTTGAGTAACTGGGACTTTCTTATGCCTTATGTTTTTTTTTGTGTGTTTTTAGTTGCTACTTTGTTGAACCCTTTTTAGTGTCAATCTCCAATTTCCGATCTCTCGGCTACGTCCCATGTTAATCCAATGACTGCGGTGTCATCTGGAAACTGTAGGAGTTAACTGTCCGATCTGCAGAGGTGCACACTTCCAAATTCACCCAAATTGTAGATGAATATAAAGCATGTACATTACAGTATTTCAACTAACCCCCCTTTTCAATAGAGTTTATATCCAGTTTATGTACTCAAGCAAAAGGTTCTATACTGACATCAAAACTCTGTGTGCACCTAAAATCCTAGCTTTAATTTCTGCAGTGTTATCCATCATTTAAATAAAAATAATGTACTGTGTAATGTTTCTAGGGTTAGGGAAAACTCTTAGAGTAACCCTGAATTAAAAACAACACTTGGTTGTAAAGCAGTTGTTGGCAATTCAAAATTGAGCTATTGTACTGATGACTAAGGATTGTTAAAGGATTGTTTAAAAATATTTGACATTTACTGTGACCAATGTGTTAAAAAGCCCTTATAAGCCCTGGTAAGAGCGCCCTTCCAGGTAAGGGGCCATCCATTGTAATGCTGAACCATGTATGAAATGTGTTGGGGCGTTAGATGGCTTTGGTCATTTTAAACATTTTTTGTCAACATTGTATGTTCTGGCTCCTATTTTACTTGTCATTTCAGGTAAAATAATTGAGCAGTGGACATTATTTACTGCTCTGTTTAAGCAGTTTGACCAGATGATTGTCATATAGCTTCTAAACTGCAGTGATAACCTGTCTCTATTTTAATTAAGCTCCGTCACTTGATGTGACCGATCTCATTTTGGTGCTAGTATACACAGTGCTAGCTTTTTTTCCCATTACAATATGAATGCCAAAATTAAAGGTAAGGGGTCATCATCACTTGACAATCAAAACTCCTATAAGGATTTTCATTTTATTTCATTTACATTGATGGCTTTATTTCGGTCAAAGTGGCATAGGCAGGAATACTCTGGACATTAATTCTTGTCAGGGCTTCTGCTATGTCCTTACCCATTACAGACCTATCATGGCTGTGTTCTAATCTCAGCACTGCTGGGATTAAAACCCCCTATTTTAATGAGGGAGGGCTAATATAATGTACTGCTTCACCACCTGAGCACTTCCACCACAATGGAGTTATTCTAAACATCCCAGACAAAGATATGCAGATTTCTTCCATTGTGCCTACAAAATCAATATGATGCTAATTTAAGTATCCAAGGCTGATATCCAATTTATGCAGCAGTGATCCAGCCAAATATCAGAGCCATATTTTGTTGTTAGGTCATGATACATATTTTTTCTACTTTCAGCTGCTCCTCTTAGGGGTCACTACAGTGGTCATGATTCATACTTGGGCATTGGTTTTATACCAGGTATCCTTTCTGGTGCACCTCTTCTATTTATCTGAGCTTGTGACCAGCAGTTCAATACACTGGTTTGTACATCCTAGTTACTATGGTGGCACCCAGCCTACCGGTGGCAACGCCATGTCTCAGACCAGAAAGTTTAGGCTATCTGCTCTGGTATGTTAGCAGAAAAGCTCAGTGCACCTCCTATTATTAAGTTTAGTGTTTATTCAAAAAAATCAAGGGAACACTTAAACAACACAATATAACTCCAAGTAAATCAAACTTCTGTGAAATCAAACTGTCCACTTAGGAATCAACACTGATTGACGATCAATTTCACATGCTGTTGTGCAAATGGAATAAACAGGTGGAAATTATTGCCAATTAGCAAGACACACTCAATAAAGGAGTCTACAGGTGGGGACCACAGACCACTTCTCAGTACCTGTGCTTTCTGGCTGATGTTTTGGTCACTTTTGAATGTTGGTGGTGCTTTCACACTTGTGGTAGCATGAGACGGACTCTACAACCCACACAAGTGGCTCAGTTAGTGCAGCTCATCCAGGGTGGCACATCAATGCTAGCTGTGACAAGAAGGTTTTCTGTGTCTGTCAGCGTAGTGTCCAGAGGCTGGAGGCACTACCAGGAGACAGGCCTGTAGTGTGTTTTTCCACTTGATTTCCATTGATGATTTTTGTGTGATTTGGTTGTCAGCACAATCAACTTTGTACAGAACAAAGTATTCAATGAGAATATTTCATTCATTCAAATCTAGGATGTGTTATTTGAGTGTTCCCTTTATCCTTTTGAGCAGTGTACACACTCATATTGTCTTACAGATTAGCATTACAATATTTCTATATTTATTTTTTGTAATTTAGTGAACTAATGTTTTAGTTACAGTTGTTGATAAAAGGATGTATAAAGTAAGGCATCTTAAATAAAAATGCAGATCTGAAAAGAGTGTCAAGTTATTAAAAACTGTTTAACATCGATCCAGTCTTTCAGCTCTCAGTCTCTGAAGTAACAATGTGTATTAGATCAGAAAATCATTACATCTCTATTGGGAACCATAAATGAAATGCAATGTGCTGTGTTAATCATAAACAGTGCTGTAAAAATGTAATTGCGATTTCTTTTGATTGTCTCTCATTGCATATTTGTCACACTGAATGATTTCAGATTATTAAACATAAATTATTACAGCAACCCAAGTTTGACAACCCATTTTGTACATCAGTATATTTAACAACAAAACTAATTATCCACAAAATAACCGTGAGCAAGTTGTTTGTCTCTTACAAACTGTAGTATCAATGACTACAACTGAACATGTTTTATAATGTAATATTAGTCTTTCACTGGATGGGCTATGTATGCACGACTGTTCAAACTTACTGTTTAGACATGCTTGGTTCAGTTCTCTCCACTATATCGTTACTCTATCATTAAAACTCCCATAAATATTACTCAAAATGCATGTAAACCTGCACAACCTGGCAATATAATACATGAGTTATATTAAAACCTTGTGGGTGGTTTGTGTAAAATGACACATTACACAACACTAAATGTTGTATCAGCATGTTTTTCTATTATATTTAGATTAAAAGCAACTGTAATAAGATTTATATTTGTCTGGTTTGCATTTTACAGGAGACACAAAGCATTTATGGTTCTTCATGTTCAGATTATAGGCTTACTTCCATTTTTAATGAGAGATATTACTGCCAGGGTTTGTCTAAACATAATTCTTGATTTATTTGGACCTGACAAGACTAAAATTTCCAAACCAACTAATCAGAATGGGTGTAATTTTTTCAGCTGCTAATACCAGACTTGGATTTTGCCCTTTCCTGATTTGTTCATAAGTGTTGCTGTTTTGTCGTCCTGCCGGCGAGCATTCACCACCTCGTGTCATGGCTTTTTTTATCTGTTGGTCTGTCTTTACAGCTCCACTGCTCAAACTTTTTCCACCCCTCCATGTCTTGCACATACTTAGCCTACGTGCACTCGTCCTCTCTAGTCCCTCGCCTCCTCATCCATCATTTGCACGTTGTCTCTTCCACTTCCGCTCCCCTCATCTCGCACATTAATAGCCATCCCAATGTCTTTGCAGATGACTACAAATCCATCTATTTCCTAATAACTCCAACCTATCTGTCCTTATTTTTACTTGTTTGCATTTCCTTCCCTTGTTT
The DNA here is from genome assembly GCA_034509105.1 of Microcambeva barbata. Classification (NCBI taxonomy): domain Eukaryota; kingdom Metazoa; phylum Chordata; class Actinopteri; order Siluriformes; family Trichomycteridae; genus Microcambeva; species Microcambeva barbata. The sequence goes on along the minus strand of JAYDZF010000032.1, from coordinate 16,027,620 downwards.
CTTCCTTTATATTTTGCCTTTCTTATATAAGACTTATGTCACCGAACCCAGCATCATCCATCTTTGTCTAACCCTTGCTTCATGCCTCGTTCATCCATTCCCAAAGCATTATATATTTCTGCTGCAGTAGCTCCTGCTGTTTTTTTTCTGGTCTCTCAGGAACTCTCACTCTGCACAACAAGTGACGACCTGTTCATGATTTAAAGCTGCAGCACCGATGCTGCAGTGAGGTCCTGTGTGCTCCAGGGAAGTGCTTGTGTATCTAGATTGAACAAGCAATGACTTTATGGCACTAACAAGACTTTAGAAACATTTTTATTCAAACTAACAAAGCTGAAGAATATATGTCACCTACAGGTGGTATGAGGGTTAAAGTCCTTGCTCAAGGGCCCAACAGAGATTTCAACTCAACTTTTTGATTGCTAGCAAAAAGCTCTACCCTCTAGGCCACCACTGTCCCAAAAAGCTTACAGCACTCAGTATGTCCAGGTTGTATTCCCATCTAGACTGATGGAGCCCATCTCTCTTAAGTTGGTGTGGTCATAAGCAGTAGAGTGTACTAGTATATAAAAAGCATGCATTCTGATTAACAGTTTATGGGTAAATTGGTGAACAGCTACTATTGACGATAATGTCTAATAATGGGTCTATGAGGTCTAATAAAACACTTTGTACCATGCAATTTCCAAGCCACTAGGCTTGCTCGACCTGATCCTTCAGGAAGGACTCACTCAAGACAAGCACTTAAGCTGACATTTACTTACTTACTAATGCTAACTAAATTAAAGGCCTCTACCAAATGCTGTAATTATAAATGTGCATTAATTAGGAACCAGGCACAATTGAAAGCCTAATTGAAGGCCCTGCCAGATTAGTAAATGTAAGACTGAATTTCATTGCAGTTGTATAAAAAGTAAGGCAATGAATGTTTGCATAATTGAGCCTGCTCAGCAGTTTATTACTCACAAAATGTGAGTGTGTACAGTAGTGGGGGTGTAATATACAGTGGTAACATTTGTGTGGTCAGTTTTTGGAGATATGTTGTAGTGGTCTCAAAACATATTACAAATCTAACCACAATAAAAGAATCATCTTCAACTAGAGGTATTGAAATAATGAAAACATGTTGAGCTTTTTTGTTTTTAGTGTGGTGTATGGAAATGTACAATAACATACTCTTACCATTACAGTCTTAGACTTTGAAAACCATTTGTATTTTACATTGTGCTTTACATTTTGTATTGTATCAATCGGATAGGAATGTCTAATATAAAAAAATTAAATTCAGTGCAAAAACAGTCCAACGAAAATCCAGTGCTCCAAATAACCTTGTTTAAAAAAAATGTATCACCGCTCAAAGAGATGTGAAAAAAACAACACAAACTGATTTATTTCTGTAACACATATTTGTGTGGCAACACATTTTGGGATCCAATTTTTAAACACATCCAATTTGCTGTATACACTGACACAGTTTAGGAGCACAAAACTAAATATATTCTTGCACGCTCACATTTGGCTTAAAATAGCTTAAATACTGAATTTTGCAAATATTATACCTTGTGTATTATTACCTTTGGAGTTCTATTACAGTCTGCACTTTATCTTGAGCATGAATAACCTACCAAACAATAATTTAATATTTCGAATACTTACTGAAGAATCATAATTATTTTTTATTGTTAGGTAATTCATTAAAAATGAATACTTATAACTGAAGAATGTCTTTAAGTCAAGTTTGTTTGATCATCTAAGAACTAACATTATCACCACTGAAAGGTGAAGTGAATATCACTGATTAGTTGATCTGTTAAAAGCAGAAACATTTTGATGGACATCTGAGCCTCTTAAAAACTGCAGTTCTTGTTGAGTGTTCTCAATCTGCAGATCTCAGTATCGATCAAAAGTAGTCCATGGAAGGAACAGTGACAAACTGGTGACAGTGTCGTGGGCCAGCCGAGGCTCTTTGATGGTCCCATCTAATAGACGAGCTACTGCAGCTGATTGAAAGTTGTCCTAGTGCAGATTTCATGCAGATTTTCTGGCAGCAAAAGGGGAAATTGAGTCTTTTGAAGGTCGTCATAATGTTTTGCCTGATCAGTATATGCTTCTTTTTTCTAGAATTACCTAATACTACTGAGGCAGCCGTGGCCTGGTGGTTAGAGAACTGGGCTTGTGATCAGAAGATTCCCAGAGCTGACAGGTCATGACTGAAGTGCCGTTGAGCAAGGCACCTAACCTCTAACTGCTCCCCGGGCGCTGTGGCTAGGGCTGCCCACCGCTCCGGGCATGTGTGCT
>JAYDZF010000032.1:15983124-15998224 GCA_034509105.1 Microcambeva barbata | reverse complement strand
ATTAACTTGCTGACTCATAAGATTGGTACCTTAACCAGACTTGAAAACTTCCTTAACACCTACTGATGTTTTGAAATTAAATCAATATATGGGTGTGTTACCAAAATGTGCAGTTTTGTTTTATTCTATAAACTGAATTATAATAGAATATAGCAATACTATTCATTTTAGTCAAACCCATAAACATAAATTGTAAATCTAAAAAACAGCCTGACAGCTGTTTGCTGAAATGACAGTTATTGTATATTTAATTTTTGAGATTTTAAATTGAAACTAAATCAGTTAAGATTTTCAGCAATAAAATGAAAAACATGATTTTGTGACTTATTGCTAATTTTAACTTGGACATTATCTCTATCAGGGGGAGTTCCTGAACTATGACCTGTTGATTGGTGTGAATCAGGGTGAGGGGCTGAAGTTTGTAGATGACAGTGGCTCAGAGAGCGAGGAGGGAATTTCAGCAGCCGCTTTTGATTACACTATCTCCAACTTTGTGGACAACCTCTATGGGTACCCTGAAGGTGAGCATCATCAGGTATTTGTGAATATAGGTATTATAAAATCCAATCAGGTTTGTTTGTGGGAGAGCAAACAATACCTTCTGCTATCTCACAGCACCCATGAGCTATCTCACACCTCATATCTCCATGTCCAGCTCTAGCAGTAAAGCAGAGCTGTAATTGCAAATAGTTGCCATTAACGGAAATTAGTTTGAAATGAATTTGACAGTATTCAGGGCTGCTTATCGCAGCATTCAGGGAGTCAGTGGTATTTCCAGGAGGCATGAGTGAGACTTTTTTCAGGAGGCCTTTATTGCAGGCTATGAAACCACCATTTACCAAATCAAGTGAACATGAAACATGTGTAAATATTAATATATAAGTAGAGTACTGTAGATGTACTGGTCTTTTGATATTTCGATAACCTTTGGGTTAGAACACTATACAAATATCCCAATTAATTATTTAATGTTATTAAAGTAGGCTGTCACATTATTTGAACAGCTTATATTTTCTTATACATTCAATGTAATTGTTCCTTTGGTTTAATTGAGGTTTTATAAGCTAGTGGTAATTTTTTAAGATCAAAAAGGGTGCATTGGCAGGCTGGCAGCCTACATGAACAACAATTGCCTTGTTGTTAATCCAGGCCAGGTACCAGAATGAAAAATCATTATAACTGATTATTGATGGCGCCTGCATGAAGTCAAAGAGGAAGTCGTGGTTAGAGAACTGGGCCTGTGATCAGATGTTGCCAGTTCGATTCCGAGTTAGCCAACAGGTCAAGACTGACATGGCCATAAGCAAGGCACCTAAGCTCTCAGTCCTCCCTGGGTGCCGTGGCTAGGGCTGCCCACCACTTCGGGCTCACTGCCCCCTAGTGTTCACTAGTGTGTATGTGTGTGTTTCACTGCACAGATTGGGTTATGTGGAGGACGAATTTCACAGTGATAAAAGAGTATTCTAAATGTAAAAAAATCCTTAAGTAATTAATCAAGGACTGCCTCTCCGTACACAAAAGCTGATCCACATATAAACTTGCCACATGCAAGAGAAAATATGCAGTGTTTCTTTTGTCTGTCCTTAACCAGAGTCAGTATCAGATCACTGCAAGGCAATTGAGTAATTTGATAAACAAAAAAACATTTGGATTAAATGTGTAAATATAATACAAAGAATAATTGTTTACAGCATAGCAGCTCAATGCTATCAAGAGAATACACTTCATGCACAATTAAAACAACCATAGATTAGGATCAAACGGGGACCACAAAGATGTGAAGTGCTACCACTTTGAAATATAAAAACATCTTAGATGTCTAGCAATTTCCTATTGATTAAATCTTTTCAAAGGATACTGCATTTAAACCACTGGGTTTTGTTCTTGGTATTCTACACCCTTTTTATTTTGTAATGTAGGCCTATTTTCCCTGATGTATCATTCTCATTTTGCTTTCCTTAATTTCTTTCGAGGCAAAGATATTCTGAGAGAGACTATCAAGTTTATGTACACGGACTGGGCAGATCGTGATAATGGGGAAATGCGCCGAAAGACCCTGCTGGCACTATTCACAGACCACCAGTGGGTTGCTCCAGCTGTGGCCACTGCTAAGCTGCATGCAGATTACCAGTCTCCGGTGTATTTCTACACTTTCTATCACCACTGCCAGACAGAGACACGGCCAGAATGGGCAGACGCTGCGCATGGAGATGAGATCCCGTACGTGTTCGGTGTGCCCATGATCGGAGCGACAGATCTATTCCCATGCAACTTCTCCAAAAATGATGTCATGCTCAGTGCAGTGGTCATGACCTACTGGACCAACTTTGCCAAAACTGGGTAAGTTTCTCAGTGATTCGATAACAATAAAAATTTGGAGCACAGTTTTACATAAATTTTTTATTGTGTGATTTGAATTTTGATTTTATTTTATGGGCAACTCTATACACAGCTCAGGCACAACATTATATCTGCCTTCCAAATATTGTTTTTGTCCCCTTTCAAAACGGCCCTGCATCTGCATTGCACTGCATTTTGACACCTTTCTATCAGAACCAGCATGAACTTTTACTTTAATCAGTGGTATATCACTGTTCCTTCCTTGGACCACCTTTGATAGATAAAGACTACTGCAGACCGGGAACTCCTCACAAGATCACTCCAGTTTCAGAGATGCTCTGATCTAGATGCCAAGGCACATCAAAATGTTCACATCACATCGAACTCGCTCAAATCCTTAAGCTTGACTAATTTTCCTTGACGAACTTGCACTTGCTACCTAATATATCCCACCCACTAACTACAGGTGCTGTGATGATGAGATAATCAGTATTATTCAATTCATCTGTGAGAGGTCATAATGTTATGCTTCAGGTGTAGATCAATTTTCTTATTTTTAGGGCTTCTAATGATTGCCACCTTTTGTCTTTAGGGACCCTAACCTGCCAGTCCCCCAGGACACTAAGTTCATCCATACAAAGCCTAACCGCTTTGAGGAAGTCATCTGGACCAAGTTTAACTCGAAAGACAAGCATTATCTGCACATCGGCCTGAAGCCACGCATCCGTGATAACTACCGCGCCAACAAGGTGGCCTTCTGGCTCGAACTGGTGCCTCATCTGCACAGCCTGCACGAACAGCTGCTAAGCTCAAGTACCACCCGTCTACCCCAGGGCACTTCAAAGCCTCCACACTGGACGAGCCCAGGTTCCCGTGCCACTCGCCCACCTTACCCCACATTTCCTCCAGATACGGACCCTGAGGGCTCCGAGCGACCACGTTTCTCTCCATTCCCGGGTGACACCAGGGATTACTCCACCGAGCTGAGTGTCACGGTAGCGGTGGGCGCTTCCCTGCTCTTCCTTAACATCCTGGCGTTCGCTGCACTGTACTACAAACGGGATCGGCGCCATGAAACGCTGCGTCACCGCCTGTCCCCGCAGCGCGGCGTGCCTGCAAACGACCTGGCCCACAGCCAGGAGGAAGAGCTCATGTCGCTGCAGATGAAGCGTTCTGAGCAGCCCGACGTGGAACCTCTTCGACCGGCGTGTCCTCCGGATTACACGTTGGCACTACGGAGGGCGCCCGATGATGTCCCTCTGATGACGCCCAACACCATCACCATGATCCCCAGCAGTATTGCGAGCATGCAGCAGCTCCATGCCTTCAGCGCCTTTCCGTCCAGCACTGGGCATAACAACACGCTGCCTCACCAGCACTCCACCACTCGTGTATAGTACTACCCGTTTCACCTCCCTTCTACTCACTGGTCAAGAAGCGCAGCAATGCCCCCTAGTGGTGGAATACGCTGTTACTGCTTGCGTTGTTGGAATCACCTGTTTAAATGTCACTGTGAGACTTGTCAGAGATGTTTATTCATTATTTGTTGTTTTATAGTTCCCGAGTGGAACGGACCATGAGGTAAAGTTATATTTCCATGGATGTAACAGGAGAAGGAGGACATCTTTTCTTTCTGACCTGAAAAACTGCACTTTCTCTGTTTTGTTTTTCCATCTCCCTCCTTTGTCCTACATCCTGTCATTCAGTGCTAAGCACTGTCCAAACTCTGCTCAGACCTTGTGTAATGCACAGGGACATCTTTTTATACACACCAATACATTTATGTGTACTAAACGAATGACACAGGACAAAACATGTTCTTTCTACCAGCAATCTTTGTGTCGAGTACTAGCGCCCCTGCAACGAGATATAAAAAAAATCAGAGCTAAACTGCAATCCAAAACTGAAGGGAAGTAACAAGTCTCATTACTTTATGTTCTCTCTGTTAGTGGATGCTCGTTCTTCTTGTAAATATATATAACTGTGTGTGTATCTACAAGTGCAGCATCAGCCTTGGTAGCACTGTCTTGGGGGGAAAATAGTAAACATATTGAATTTTTTCCTGCCTTGCTTGTTATGTATGTAATAGCACTCTCTTTTGATCATCATTGATCATGTACTTTCATTGGTTGTTTCAGTATCGGCGTGTCATTATTGGTGCTATTGATAGAAATGTATTGGTCACTGGCCATAGCAGTATTCAGTACACTAGTGAACTACTTGCTCAAAAACAGATGTAGCTAGTCCTCCGCTTGTTATTTAACACCCAGACAAGTTCATCTTTATTCTGATTTCCCCCTTGTGTGTCCTGTTTGTTTCACATTCTGAATAAACATCACTCAGACTAGTACTATTGTGATGGACTTGTTAAGAGAACAGGAACAGCTGAACAGGCCTGGTAGTGCAATTTGTACAAGGGGATCCTGAATCATTTACAACATAACATGAAGAGGCCAAAAGAATTGCCCCGGCACTTTGTGAGAAGTACCAGTAAACAAGAAGGTCAGGTTAAGCCAAAGAGTTAAATGTATCTGTGTAAGTACTGTACTGGTAGGTGCAAGTACCAGTGAGCTACTGAAATCGAGGTTTGAATTTCAGTGCTATCGACCAGCCAGTCGTCTACACAGACAGGATAGGATAAATCTTGATTGATGTTCCTGACTTGAAGCCAGTAAGTTCATCCACTAAAACCTTGACAATTAGAAAATAATGAAATTAAATTAAAGATCGATCGTGCCTCAAAGTAAAACTGCATGTTGCGAATAAACAAATTTCAAAACAGCAACATTAAGTTCCCCATGTTTAATTATTTATTTTTGTTATTTATTTTGTATATTATGAATTTCCTGATGGTGTGGCGTAACCTCACACAGTTTTCAGTATGGTTAGCACATCAAGCACAAATAGAACCCCCCAGTAAACCACAGTTAATTCTAAACACACCCCCACCCCAACCTTGTTGGTTATCCAAGAAGGCAGGTCCGATGCACAAACATTTCTATAAATAAATGGGACAACACATCATATGAACAGCAACTCATTCATTGAATAGATTGTCACATCTGTTTGTGTTTTTGTCTGATTCCTGTTTCTGTGAGAGTAACAGGGTGATGGAGTGGACCTGTGTATTATTTTTCTATAGACTCATAGAGAAACTGCAGTCCTGCTCTACTTTACTGACACTAAAGCCTGAAAGAAGTGGCTGCCTGGTGCGTTGTAACATAATGAAGTCTGATGAAGTCATACTGGTGATCCAGGACGATGGACATCAAACCTTGGAGACACGCAACAAGACAAAACGCAGACCATGCTGTAGTAAAACTATTGTGGATCATGTTGCTCACTTGACTATGGTTCTTACTTGGCTGAGTTTGAACTTACCAAGCGTCAACGTGGGGTGCGCATACTTTTTTTTGTCTTTGTGTATGCTTAACCACTAGATGGCGACATTGTGTTCAATATCAGAGCCGCTGATCCTAATAATTCGAAGAAGGTATTTGATACACAGAAATGTGTACGGATGAAACAACATAACTGTACATTTTGATTGTAAGGACAAACTAAATATTTGTAAATATTCCGTTTCTTGTTTGCTTTGTTTGGGTTTTTTTTTTAGTGTGAATGAGCTTCTTTGTGAGCAAGACAACAGGCTCAAGTCTAACGTCATCCATCTTTTTTGACAGTTTACTATATTATTAACACAGGTGATGCATTAGTTAATAAAACACAATGTAAATGTATTTGTTAATTTAAAAAACTAGCTTAATTGTTTATTTAATAAGTCACCACTGTCTTAGAAGCCAAGCCATCTTCTTAGTAGCACTGGTACTGAAACACAGCCCAAGGACTTTAATAGCATAGCTTTCGTTTATAAAAGTGCATATTGGAGCAGCCATGTGGTTTGGCAAATGAGAAATATGTGAAGCACATTATCAAGCTCCCTTGGTGAAAAGAAAAGATTTAGATATAACTACGGTCTGAGTACTGAGCTTGTGCCTGTTGTCTTGTTTTTTACTTTCTTTGCAGATCATCCCAAGGGAATGAGAGGAAGAAAACATGTTAATAATGGGCGTATTATAGATAAGTATTAAAACAAAGTTGAAAATATATAAATAAGCAGATTATATTTGTTTAATTTAGCAACTACATGCTGTATGCTGTGACTGACCTGGAAAACATTAAATACATTCATAATACTGATAAGTGTCTCTTTCAGTATGATATAATTTTGTCTGCTAAACAACCTTTACAAGTGCAGCATAAAATTATCCATTAGTCTTTTTTTTGCTAAATGTATTGCACTTTACTAGGTTTGTTCCAAAGGCAATTATATGTTTAGTCAATAGTTAAGTGATTGTTTAGTTCATTTAAAAGGCAAAATAACCACATCAGCCTTGTTTTAATAATAATTTTTAATAATTTCCATGAGAAACAGAAAAAAATAATAATTTTGTTTGAAAAAAAAGAAGAAAATTGTGGTAGTAACGATGCAGCAAAGTTCATAGAGCTCCTATATCAACATATGACTCATGCCTTTTTCAACAAAACAATGTAAAACCATATGCTGAACATACTGCAAGACATGGCAGTGGCATACCAGAGCCTTAGCTGCAACTTTAACCCTTTTCATTCTGGTAGATTTTAATAACTTTATTCTGGTTACGCGTATAAATGTTAGATACAGATTAATATACTATTATATTACTATACACATAACAAACAGATTAATTTTCTATTAGATGACCAACAAAAATACAAATGAGTGTACTATTAAATGACTAGGCATGATATATGGATGAATATATTATTAAATAACCATTAATGTGATTTATATTATTCAACATGGAACAAGACATGCAGATGGATATACTATAAAATAATTAAAGCAGAATAAACAGATGGGAGTGCTTTAGACAACATAATAGATTTATGTAACTGACATTAAAACAGCAAAAGTGGTTTCTTTTGGATTACAGCTTTAAAATCTCATATTGGTTAATGACCCCTCTTATTAAAACAACACCATTATTATCATTATCATTAATTTCTACTAAACATACATATTATAAAGAAAGAACAATTATAGTGAAAAATAATATTGCTAATATTAAAAGTCTTTTTGTATAGAGTATTAACTAACTACAGAAAGTCTTGTATGGTAACATTATCTTCTGAAAAAAAAACCGTATCAAACAGTAAAGATCAACAGAATTGTTATATTCAACCAATGGATTGGAGCATGACTGCTTTAGTGTGTGACTTTATAATGTAAAAAGCATACCTGGTGAGCATACCTATGTGTTCTCTATCTCTCTGACTAAATTCAAGATTATTACTAAAGCAGTGTTTATCTTTCCTCAAACTCTTGTATTTTGCATTTGGCAATTGTGTTCACTTGATACTAAAAGATTCATTTAAACTTTTTTCAGCTTGCTCCTTTGTAATTTTCTTCCAGACTGGGGGAATGTCTGCAGGCTTTGCATCATACATTTCTGCAAACTGTTTGTTAAAATGTGTCATCACATACTTCCAGTAGTCTGAGGCCTCTATGCTAGGGTCTGCAGGAATGTGCCAGTCAGGAAATATCTCCCTGTATTTCTTGTAAGGATGGTTCACATTACCAGTCTCCAAGCATCTGAACTTTGCTTCGCTGTGAACCTCAGTAGAACAAATGTCAGTAACTAATTTATCAGAATCTGTAAACCTATATGAACCAAGTCCTTGAGGTCTGTGTACTGATGCACAGTGATCTAAGTGAGCGTCCCCTCCTGCCTCACAAGGTGCCTTACAGAATGGACACTGCTTTCCACAGCCAAAAACTCTCTTGAACAGCTCGTCTTGTGGTTTAACATCAAGTTTTCTTAGTTTGTGGTTAAACTGAATTTTGTTCAGCTTAGCCTTAAGAGACTCTTTCATTTCATCCACAGATTTTGTAAGCCAGTGAGCAAACTGCTCCTGATTGGCATTATTCAAAACCATTACAGCTTCCAAGGCATCTTTTGGAATTACCAGCTTTTGTCCTAGTTGTTTGCAAATGGTTTGGATAAATTTCTTGATGTCTGTATTTTTGTTCAATGCAGTTTGTGCTTCTTTAATAGCTTTTTGTATTTCCATGATCGCTCCACTAAGATGCCGCTGCTCCAGCTCAGAAAGTGTTTGCGCATGAGAAAATTTGTCTTCAATTTGATGTAATATCCATTCCTTAACAAAGCTTTCATATGAACCTGTAAATTTCACATAGCTATCAAAATTGTTTTCCTTCAACAGTTGTTTCAAAATGGAGTACTGGAAAAAAGCACGTGTGCTAAATTGAAATGCATTTCCTCCTTGCAGCATTATGTCAATGATATCAGGTCCCAGTGATCTATAGACAAATGTCTCTACTGCCGGGCCAAGGCAAAGCTTTGTGAATTCTTCAGCCTTTCTCTGACACTGATCACGATTACTGAAGAGATCTTTAAAATCATCATAAAACTTATCTTTAAACTGCTCAAGGCATTGACGGGGGTCATTCTGTTGAATGAAGTAATTGTGCATTTTCTGAAATTCTCTTGCAGACATTGCACAAATGTGCATTTTAATAGAGACTTCAAAGTTATCAGAAAATCCTAATTCTTTGTTAGAAGTAAGTCTTTCATCAATTACATGTAGGATCTCTTGGGTGTATGTGTCATGATAATCTGATCTTCTCTCTTTTTTGTCCTGAACTAACTCCATACATGCATTAATAATGCTGTCTGCCATCTCTTGTAGTCTCTTTGTTTGCTCACATTTGTAAATTGGACTTATAAAACGCTTAAAAACATTGTCAGATACAACAGTAAATTTCTCTTTGCCATGGTGCTCAAGTTTCCTACTATTTAATGTCTCAGTTATTGAACTTCCCTTTTGTCTCATGTTCAAACGCAATTGGTTGAACACCTGGTCATGTACGTTTTGTTTCGTTAAGCCATCAAAGGCTAGCTCATTGATGGTTGTTTGCCAAATTTGGTCAAAGTCCATCTTAAGGTCTCTCTCAAATGTGTTGTCTAAACTTCTGTTTTTCCGGTATTCCTCCACAAGTTTTAGCACTTTCTGTTCCATTTTTTCAGTATGTGTTTTCTTAATGATGTCTAATTTATTCATGCCTGTTCTAATCTCAATAACAGCTTTCAGTTTACTCAGTAATGAGTTTTCTGTTTCCCTCCTGAGCGATTTTGCACTGTTCACAAAGTCTTCTCTGTACTTTTCCACAAGATACACATGACCATCTGTTTGATCAAAGTATTTAGTTAGGTTTTCCAAAATGGTCTTTTCCAGTTTATCAAGCTCAGAGGACGCCTCATTAGTCAGAGTATGTAATATATCGTGCAGGTTTGAACAATCAGATTCAGATCTCATTATTTCAAAATTGGCCACTCTGGTTTCAGCAGAAGTCAACCAGGTGTACATGTGCTTTTTGAAAGTCCATTCCCATTTATTGAATTCTGTACACAGCTTCATGTATGCATCAGCTACCAAGCTGTTCCGGAAGCTAAATATGAAGTTTTCATATTTCACAGCATTCCATAAACTTTTTGTCCATTCCAAAAACTCACTTATGTTATTTGCACGTATCTTGTCCATTCCAATAATGTCTAACACATTCTTTTTAAACTCATAGACAGACTCAGAGTACCCAGCATTTACTGGAGCCATTGGTGGATTACCATGCCACAACCCCGGTATATACCAGTTTCCAGTCTCTGGATCATACTCAATAACATCAGTAAACTTATTATAATCCTCTTTATTTTCCATTTTGGCAGCTGCCTCTGTCATCTCGTTTAGCTGCTCCAACAGAAGTTTCCGATCTCTCATGTTCTTGTCATGAGCTGATACATCTGCCACATTCTGATGCACAAACACACATTTGGGTTTTTTGCCCACTTCTTTCATTCTGAGAAATGCATGCACTACAATCTGAAGAATATCTTTCATTTCTGTGGAGTTCTCCATGGCAATGTTAATGATGGTAACATCACTTAGTCCAACAACAAGTGTGGCCAGCTCATTGTCATGTTCATGGCTGTCATCAAGTTGTGCAAGCTCAGGAGATTTCAGTCCTTCTGTGTCAATAATAACTAAATAATCACATTTAAGTTCTCCTCTTAAGCTCTCTGTGATTTTTATTAGAAGCATAAATGCTCCCCTTGTGCATCGTCCACTGCTGACTGCAAACTGAACTCCAAACATGGTGTTGAGTAGGGTTGATTTCCCTGTGCTCTGGACTCCCAGCACTGTAACTACCCTGATCTTATTATTGGGTTGGACTAAACTATTTAGCTCTTTCAGCACATCACTCACCCAACTTAGAGGTATATTTGAAGCATCTCCATCAACTAGTTCAAGAGGGAACCCATCCAAAAGGAGCTGAGCACACAGTCTTGGTAAGTGTTCCAGTTGTTTGCGTGACTGGGAATTCTCTGAAAGAGAGACAGCAGCCTCATAAAGCTGACCCATTTCCCTCAAGAAGTGTTCTGTACCTAAGGCACTGTTTGAAATCTGTTTATCAAGTGATGCAATCTCAGCCTTCTTCTCTGCAGATTCTTGACATTTCTCCTTATAACGTTCTTTAAGAACTGAGAGTTTTTCACGTGACACGTTGTCCAGATTCATTCGCATCCATTTTAAGAAGAAGGCCCTCTCAAGGCTTGAACTTGTCAGGGCAGCAATAAAGCAGGTCATGGCTTCTGAAATTTCATATCTGCTCTGCTGCTTCCTGAGTTCCACTTTCTGTTCTTTAAGTTCACCTTTATAGGTCTCAATGTTCTTATCTCCAGCTTTCCTAAGCCTGCACTCCTCTTTCTCCAGTTTCCCCAATTTCTTCCAGATCTCACCTTGCAAAGGAAGCTGTTTATCTTTAAATGTCAATGTATCTTGTATCTTGCTAGTAATTAGCATTGCATTGGCCTTGGCTCTCTGGCATTCCTCACTGTCTTCATCAACTGAAATCCCAAACTCGTAGGCAACTTCTGTCATCTTCTCTAGCTCTACAGAATTCGGACATTTTTTTACTACATTATGTACTGCAGAAGAAAGATCCTTGACAAAATCAGCCTCATTTTGGTTGGTCTTTAGAATAATGTTGGCCTTTTTCAAGTTCAGTGAATCAGCTGTTTCTTTCAAGAAATCCACTTTGAAGCCTTTCTGTACATTACCCACCAGAAACAATTCTGCTTTTACATGCTTGTTGGTCAGAAGCTGGTAATCTGAGTCGACATTTTCAAAAAACACAAAAACTGCAGTTGAAATCTGACAAAGGAATGAGTACTGAGTTTCAAACTTACTGATATCGCCTCTAAGGTTTGCAATAGCTACAGCTTCTGGAAATATGTCAATGTTTTTATTTCCACACGGCAGGTACCAGCTGATCTCCACCAAGCCATCTGATATTTGCCTTGGGATGTTGCCACAGTCCATGTTATGGTGTACAAATGTGTCATGATATTGCTGTGGGTTACTAAGCATCTTATTCAGAATTTGAGACTTAGAAATGCTGCATTCACCAAGACGTACAAAGGACACTAAAGGCAGCTTGGCTTGAACAACCCTATCTTCTACAAACCCTTTAGGATCAGCAAAAGAATGAGGTCTGAACTTTTTCACAATATCTCTCATTGCCCAAAGCATGAACATACACTGTTGTTTGTCACAGTGTGGAAGAATCAGAGGAACAGAGAACTGACACATTGACATTTTAAATGAAATCTCTTGTTGAAGAAAACTGTCTGAGCAGTGGAAAAGAGCAGTTATGATGTCTAAAGGATTTACTTTTTGACTAGCGCTCTGGTTAAGAATGAGACTCTTCAGATCATTGCATATGTCCAGGATGGAAAGGTCTTCTCTCTTATCTTCTGATAAAGCACATTTGACACTTCTTGCAGTCACATTAACCATCATTAGTTTCTTGAGGAAAAGCCAGGGTAAATCGGTTAAAGACTGTGCTGGGTCATCTGTCACTGTGCTTCTGTCTATCTGTAGCACTGTAGTCAATGAGAGCTGATCTTTGAGGTGTTTTTTCAACCCAATATCCTGAAGAAAGCCCTCAAGCCGAGTTGCTGTTTCGATTAAAAGGAAGGTAAATAAGGATTTTGAATATGTGTACAAAAAAAAAAGATTTTAAAAATAAAAGAACACTCACGCGTGTGGACAAATGTTGACACTGTCTTGCTTCTGATGCCATTTTTGAGCAATGCTGAGATTTGAAAGGAGTATGGTTGTCCTGGAGTTAGGTTATCAATTACAATAGTGTTGGTTTCTGTTTCTTTTTCCCTAAATGCTTTTCCATTTTGCATACACCAAACCTGGTATTTCCTTTTTAATGAAGCAGGTGCATGCCAGGTTAAAGTAACTGATGTGCTAGCAATACTTTCAACTCTGAAATTTTCAGGTGGGATTGGAGCTGGAAACAAAAACAATAGGTTAAAAGGCAGCAATGGCATGGGTTATATATATATATACACATACATACATATATATACATATATACATATATATATATATATATATATATATATATATATATATGAAGTATTGAAACATCGACCCCAATCCTTTTGATTTTTAGATGTACCCTTTGTCTGAACCCATCCCGTTTTGTGAGCAAACGTATTGGAACAGATAAACGCATAGATTAAAGAGAATAAGATGTCATATTTATTATTTCAAACTTTAGCCTTTCCATCACGTTGATAAAGGTTCTTCTTTGTCTCATTGGTCCAAAAAAATTTTTCCAGAATTTCTGAGGCTTGAATCTAAACTTGGTTTGCATCACCAACAGTTGTTTTAGGGTATTTTTTTAAATCACACTCGATGTTTCTCTGATAATTTGCAATTTTCATGGGTCTACTGGTTGGACATCTGTTACATCTGTACATCAGTGATGACTTTCTTCTTCAGGTTATTCCATTCGGTTGTATTGACTACGGCAATAGCTCTAATTGATTTTTCATCTTCTCTCAGCTTAAAAATAGCATGTTTTCCATCCATAGACATCTCTCTGGTTTTAATGTTTATTACTCTTTTAACTATAAATACACAGTCTGCACAGGCAAAACCCCAATTTGAAACTGTGTAGACATTCAGAGCCATTTGTTTGTGGAAAAAAATTATAAAAGGACATGCCTTGGCAACTAAACATGGCTGACGGTCACATGTTTCAATATTGTGCTCACAAGTGAAATGGGTAGGTTCAGACAAAAGGTGCAATTTTCTGAACTGTGTATCAGATCAAGATGTAAGTAAATTTTGGTCTATTATCTTATACAGATGACATAAATCTGGATCAGCCTAATTGTTCCAATACTTTTGGAGGTGTGTGTATGTATATATTAATTTAATATGTGTGTGTGTGTGTGTACATACTTGTGTATGCAGATATTTTAGCTTCAGAACTCCTGTTTTCATTTTCTGAGACTTTAACTATTGTAAAAGTGTACTCAGTGCCTGGACACAGGTCTGTAACTTCAATAAAAGTGTCTGAAATTATCTGGGTACTTGAGGATGCAGCTGACGTGCTGCTAAAGTAAGTCAGTTCAAATTTCGTGGCCTTGTCCAAACAGTTCCACCCAATTTTAACAAAGCTGGTCCCAGTTGAATGTACTGTGATGTCAAATGGTGCTGATACATCTATAGAAAACAAGCATAAATCAACTTTATCAAATGTTAGAGAGATCTTATCAGACCATTAATTTTTTCAATTATGATCGATACCTTCTGAATTGGCTGCTGTTTTTTCCGGGTTTGATTCAGCAGGCTGAACAGAGAGGTTAAGTTGTTCCTCATTTTCAAACAAGTCACTGGCATGTTCATAAGTCTTAAATGAAAAAAAAGTTTATATATATTTATATATACATCTTTTGCTTTGATTACCACTTCCCACACTCTTGGCATTCTCTTGATAAAAGGGCCAACAAGTGCTAAGCATCTCTGGGAACTCCTTCAAGACTGTTGGAAGACCATTTCAGGTGACTACCTCTTGAAGCTCATCAACAGATATATATATATATATTGATGCCCTTCATGCCTGGTCTGAGAGTTTTGGTGGGAAGCCTTCTTTTGGTAGGTTTGTTTTTATAACCCAACCCTGACTAGAACTTCACTAGAACTGTCCCTGACTTTTTTGGAGATATCCTTGGTCTAAATGGTGGTGTTTGGATAGTGTTGCCTCTTGCTTAATGGTGTTACAGCCTCTTGTGGGCTTTCAGAAAAGGTGTGTATAAACTGACAGATGATGTGTGCACACAGGTGAACTTCATTTCACTAAGCAAGTGACTTCTTAATGTAATTGGTCACACCAGACATTTTTAAGAGCTTCATAGCAAAGATGGTGAATACAAATGCTAATTAATGTAATGCTTACCTCGTCACTAGAAGACTCCATTTTAAGCAGTTTTCATTCTTTAAGTTTAGCTTCAATAGAAAAAACAAACAAATATATTATAACAGGGGTTCTTAACCTTTTTGACCTCGGGGCCCAATTTGTTGAACACGAAATGGCCCGAGGCCCAGTCAGTGATGTCCTGATCAAAATTATAATTATTCTAAATCTTGGTTTAATTGTTTTGTACTTGCATGTTAATTAAATTAAATACTTACAGTTTAAAAGTAAAAATCCTGTCAAATAATCACAAGAAATGATTACGATTCCATGAAAAGTATTAAAACAAATCCAACAGTCAACAGGCTTATCAACACAAAAATAACTTTTTAACATTTTAACAAAAATAGACAAATTCAG
>JAYDZF010000032.1:15797918-15810243 GCA_034509105.1 Microcambeva barbata | reverse complement strand
CGATTACAGCTAAATAGAAGTCATACACAAAGGTCTTAAACTGAGTACTGACTTAAGTAAATATAGCAACTAACCAACCAGAGGGACACAATATTACCTTAACTCATTTCTTATAGTAGGCAATTAGCCATATAAACAATTGTGTTGTGTATATGTTACAAACGACGTTGCCCTGTGTTATTCCCATAATTTGATGACATTCACTCATGTGACCTGTGTGACAGTGAGAGGCACTGTGGCTCTATGTGTCTATCACAATCAGACAGGCAGTATAGCATTCCACACATGCTTCTTTGGTGTGTTGCCTGTTTGTGTAGGGATATGCATGTTTGTGTGGTTGTTAATGTAAACAGGGATTGGACGTGTGTATACATCCGTAGAGACACACTGATGCCACTAACTCATACACACACACTCACACAATCAACGCCAGGGCCTTTATCATCGCTCCAGCAGACCCAGCGAATCGATTGACAGGCCAGCTAGATCGATGAGGTCTTAAATGCAAGGTCAGGCATACACAAACACACACAGAGACACACTGAGATAGAGAGATGGACAGGTGAAGAGATGGGTCAGCAGGGAGATGAGAGCAGGTTATGGGGATAGAGGTGACAGAAAAATTAATGAGAGATAGAGAGCGATAGAGAGAGAGAGAACTAGCAAAATGGACAAGGAACAAAGGTTAGTATTAAATGTCAGTCTATAGATAAGTACAGAATAAAATAAAATTGTATGGTAGTGTCAGCATTAAATAATGTCATTCAAATCCCAGATCTGCCACTTTTGGGTCTCTCAGCAAAAGTATTTTCTTTTAAAAAATACTTCCAAAATAAAAATAGTTTTGTTCTTTGTCTTGGATGTTGTTTATTGCTGAAGTATTTACGTTTTAGCACTAGTGAACTAGTAAACTAGTAAAGTTAACTGGTTTGTTAATCCATTGTATTCTAATGTAGCTTTTTTAGCTTTTTTAGCATTTAGCTACTTTCGAAAGAATTGGAGGATGTTTGTCTCATCATCAGAATATAAGTAATAATAAATTATCTTAATTATTATAATTTGTTTGTAGATGAAGAGTGATGTCTCTTTTCATAACCTCCTGATCAAAACATGCACCCAATGTTATTCTGGATGGTCAACTTTTTTCTTACTCATGTAACAGAGATCATCCCATATTTGGCCATTTCCATCTATAAAACCATCATTCAAATTATCGTCCAGGTTATCACAGGTGCTCCCATACTATTAAACCCCTGTGATGGATTCCCAACACTGCCTCATCACCCCGCTGCTGCATTCTATTCTCTGGCTTCACAATGACACAAATGGATCAGCTCCAGACTACCTTACAGAACTCATAAAACCCATCTCTGTGCAAAGCAACCTCAGAGCCACGTTTGATCCTCTACCCCAAAGCTCTCCTGTAGAAAGACAAGTATCAAGTCTCTTCTCTGTACTAGCACCCGAGTGGTGGAATGAAATTCTCTCCATCTCTCACCATCTTCAAAAGACAAAATCCTTTGTTCTAACAGGTTCAGCAGAATTGTATTCTTGGACAGTTGAACTTTGAATACTTGAACCCGAGTTAGGAAATGTAATGTAAATCTATTGCACTACGTGGAAAATAATTTCATCTTCATAATGTGTGTATCCCATAAACATGTCTTAATTCAATTTTTAGATGAGACCGTGTAAAGGCAAATAAGCTATTAACAAGTCCTATAGCAAGTTCTGCATTTATACACCAACTTTTTAAACAGTTTCCTGGAAAACACCAGGAGCAAAAGGCACTTGAACAGTTCCTTTTTTGTCTGCCTAAACACTTGAGTAGTCGTAGTAGTGTCACCTGATTGTGATTAACCCCGAGACAAATTGAGGTAAATGAAAAGGCAGACTGACAAGGTGAGTGAAAAGCGTGGCGACTCTGCTGCAGTCGAGGTGCGATTTGGATCATGTACTAGGTCATTCTAAGGGTCATTGAACATTTAATTCTGTTCAGTGTGTGTATTTGTATAAGCAGCTCTATGGACCATAATGAGTTCTATTATAGATTAGACTACATGCCTGATTGCCTGTGTGTAATGATGTGTGTGTGTGTTAAATCGGCAAGAGTGTGTGTGTGGAGCAGACCATGGCCTGAGGGTGAATTACTTATTAGTTTGCTTTAAACGAACTGAGTACAGACGACATGATGAAGAGAAGAAGAAAATGGCATTTTTGCCTGCTTCGGTTGGTCAGATGCCTCCAGTCAGAAACTTGCATTCAGAATGCTGTTACAATTAAATTACATAAAGGGTGAAACAGGGACGATTTTTTTTATAAATCTGAAGATGCATGGACACGTAGAAGCACCACTAAGAATACATGGTCAGTTGATACAGCTCAAGTGAGCCAAATGTGTACATTCGAAACAGACAGACATATACTTTAATAAATCCTAATGGAAATATAATCCTAAAGGAAAAAGCTGGCAACTACATTATACAACAGTGTTTTTATTTATGTGACACTGCTGGTAAGATGGTGGCTGTTTAAATGGTGGACTACACTTCAATGACACACGAATAAACTATTACTGTAAGCTCATAGCCCTGGCCGGGGTTGGCACACCGTCTATAGTCCTGCCTTACACCCAGTGATCAAGCTAACAAAATCATTGGATCATTCAGACAGTCATACCCCTATTATAGTATAATAAACACTACTGTATGATAGAATGAGAATAAAATCTAATCTAATTCAATCTAATTCAGATGTGCTTCAAACCAGCCAGATTGATCCATTAGAATATTCAATAACAATAATTAAGAGTAATTGTTATGAGGGCAAATCAATAAAAACAATCGGCAAGAATAATCAAGAACTGCGATCAATAGCATAAATGTAATAATGTATGATGCTAAAGAGAAGGAAGTGGATGTTTTGCAGTTGTGGGTTGGAAAGAGATGACATAACCACTCATCATCTCTGTAATGAAAAAAGTGATGTTGCTTCAATTATCTGTGTGGTCACTCAGTTATTTATGCATCTACTAGAGGCAATTTATCTTGGTTAGTTACTGTTTTCACTCAAAACAAAAGTGCAGCTGTATGCCAGCGGTTAAGGCACAAGGCACTGGGTAATCAAAGGGATTCCAGGGATCCCTGACTGCTGTCTAGGTGGGTATACTGCTGCTCACGCCTTCACAGCATTGAAGGTCCCACACACAGTCCAGTCATCCCGTCCAAAACCATCTGCTGCAGGTGCAGCCAATTATTCAAACCTGGGAGTTCAGAATCTCAGCACTGGTGTGCTAGCATAACATCCAGTTGCATCACCTGGGCACTTGGCATATTTTTTATTTTAATTAAGACTTAACACAAGACTTGTTGATCTTGCTTTTGTGTAATTGTTAAATGTTTTTTTTAATCTGCTTGGGTTTCCTTTGTGTACTCTGGTAAGACTTTCTTTCTTTTATACTGCTGAGGTAGTGTTCAACGGGTAGATTGGGTACCCGACCGGTTGTACTCCTGCTTTGCTACTAGTGTTCATGGAAGGGCTCCAGGACCACAGAGGTCTGGAATAGAGTGACTGTTATATGCTTTATTTGGTACCCATGGAGGTGAGAATGTAAGAAAGAGAAAGAGACAGAGAGACAGGTGAGGCAAGACGTGATTGATGGTTTATAAACGTTTGTGTAACCATGACACAACTTTGAACATGTCTCTTCTATCAGTTCCCTGCACACACACACACACACACACACACACACACTGTCAGTCGGAGTGTACCGGTCTATGACAGCAGTGGATGTGCAGTGGGCTTGCTGTTGCTGTGGTGTTGCTGTGACAGCAGGCAGAGACAGATGGCAACCTGTCAGTCAGGAGCAGAGAGACAGAGCAAAGGATAAAAAATGAACGAGAGCTAAAGAAGAGGGAGAAGGTGATGGATGAGTGAAATGCAGCAGCAAGGAAAAGAGAGAAAGCAGGGAAAGAGAAGGAACCGAGTCAGTGCTACATCTGGATTCAGCGAGCAGAAACCGGTTTACGTACACACACACACACACACACACAGACAACCGCAGATTAACACGACGTTCGTACACATCAATAGTCACATCTGCACTGCGTTTTTCCTCCGCGTTTGTGGCTGTGATGCTCTGTTAGCTCTCACCACAGAGCGCCTCCCGTTCTCTTACCTGCATCTGAGTCTGTGAGTGTGCCAAGTCAGAACCACGACTGTAGTAATGGCTTGTACCGTGTATTCTGACATCCTTCTATCAGAAGCAGCATGAACTACTTTAGTAATTTGAGCTACAGTAGCTCGTCTGTTGGATGAGACCACACAGACCAGCCTTGCATCAATGAGTCATGGCCGCCCATGACCCTGTCGCCGGTTTACCGCTGTTCTTGGACCAATTTTGATAGGTATTGGATTTATTCATCGATGAGTTTGGGTGCTCTTGCTTCCCCCACAGTCCAAAAACATGCAAGCAAGGTGAATTGGAAATCCAAAATTGTCAGATATAAATGTGGTTACTGATGAAACTACAGTGTATATGTCATGAATGAAAACAAAACATAGGTCATTTAAATCCTAATAAACAATGTACTTATCAATAACATGTATCTTTCTGTCTTGGTATCTCTCTCTGTATTGATCTGTCTTTCTGTCTATGAAGCCTGAAGAAATAAATCACAAATTTCCAGACATAGTGTTTGCATAATTATATATTTGCTGTAGTTATGATGCGGGTGTTAACTGCCTTATTAAGTGTCTCTGTTTTCAATTTCGTGAATTACAAGAGCAACTTTCATGGAGTAAATGTCAATTATAGAGGAAGAGTTGACTGAAGAGCAGAGAAAATGGGAGACTAAGAGATATCTTCGTTAGATGGATATTGGAGCCCTGCGACTGAATTTCACACTTCTGTCTATCTTTAAATCCATGTGCTTAAACGCACACACACAAAAAGATACAGAGAGAGAGAGAGAGAGAGAGAGCACAAGGCAGACAGGGATGGTATGAGGAATGAAGCGAAATAAAATAAAGCAAGCATGGAAAAGAGCATTAACACATTTAATGACCCAGCTTAATACTGTTAACATGCTGCCATTCTATTTGACTGGGTGGTGGTTATCCTGGCACATCTGGCTCCCTCTGCTCCCTCTTATTGGACGAGACAAGTTCTGGTTGGCTTCGTCTGCCAATCAGCATGCTATGGTGCTGACAGGCCTCACAGACAGTGAATAGAATAATACTGACAGCAAACAAGAAGATCTAATATGTGTTACATAAGTGGACACACACATCTAACATACAGACACACATACAGACAAAACAATGTGGGTCAAACGGGGGATGTGGCATATATGCTAAACTCCGGAGTAGTTGATGAGAACGGAAGGAAGGGAACAACCAACAGCGGCAAGGACAAGAAAAATAAAGTGTGTGTTGAGTGTGAGTAAGAGAATGTGACAGGTCGCCTCTGCGATTTAGGTCAACATTCAAAACCTGCATCTATACAAGCAGAAGTGTGTGTGTGTGCGTGTGCGTTTGAACCATATGTGCTTAGCTGTTGCTGTGGCACCTCATTTGCTGCTTTTTGCAATTTGCACTTTGTGTTTCATTCCCTAATGATCAGACATTACAAAGCTGATGCTAATTGGATTCCATCTAATGTTGTGATTTCATTTCTCTAGCTATCTGCACCGGATGGCCAATTTACATGGAAAAAAAGAAAGAAAAATAGAATACCAATCTCCTCTAATCAAAACTCACTCAAAATATTTACTGATACCTTCATGTATAATAGTTTACAGTATTCAGTATGTACATAATGCCAGTTTATGCATAACGTTTTAGAAACACGGTCCTGGTGTTGCTTACAATGTGGTTTTTAAAACGTTTTCCAATCAACCCACATTTTGTCATGTTTTTATAAGTGACCCAGGCCACACAAACAATGCATAGTTGGGCTCATTCACATGAGAAGTGGTAAAACCGCATTTCCATTGTTTCCTGAGTGTTGCAACTATGTGTTATTTTTCTGCCTTCTGCTTGTATTCTATCATCATTATTTATCCCTGTGACCCTTTTTTCGTATTGTAACCCACCCAAATACGTCTGTCCTTTAGTGTATTTTTAAATCCTCTGATGGGACCCAGCAACTGATGTAAGATTTCATCAAGACCTAGGTTCAGTGATTTTTGTTCTTTTCTCTGTAGACAAACATACTGAACTGATAATTTGGGATAATTAAACATTCGTGACAGATGCTCTAGATAGAAAACGTTAAACCTTCCCTTAATTATTCAATAAACCTGCACATTGTTCGGACTTATCTGTAATTAAAACCTCTTTTAAATGCCATTTTAAGCAGTAACACTAGGTAATGTCCGCTGTGTTACCCGCACACTAATCTGTGCAAGTCGATCTAAATCCTTGCAGGCTGTAGTCCTGTTACGTGTTATTCTAGAAGAGTAGGCCCTGAAGCGGAACCCAAATCGACCTATCGCAGCAGCAAAAGGGGTCCACTTACATTACAAGACCGATAATATCATCAAGGTGATCGCTTACACACAAACACCACTTCCCAATATGCCAACATTGGTTTTGCGTCTTTAACATTGATTAAAATCTTGGAATCGTATGACAGTGTGCAGTGAATTATTCTTTTGGCATTGTCTGCCCTGTAGAACAAAAAATCAAGAGGAGAGAGAAGGGTAAGAGAGAATGGGTGGGAGGGAGATAGATAGAACTACAGATTGGGGGTAGAGACAAATGTCTCCTTGTATTAACGAGATGTCCTGAAGAATTAGATTTACATAAAATGAAGTTACCTGGTAGAACATTAAAATTTCACTTTACAGCATTAAGGACCTGCTTTCATCCAAAGTGAATGAACACAAGGAAAGCAATTGAAGGTTAAGAGCTTAACTTGGAAAAAATAAGGCACGGGTGGAGCTTATAATAGCGACCATACAATCAATAGTCCAGTATCTAAACTTCTTAGCTAAACTTACATTTTCTGATGTCTCCTTGCCCCAATAACTAATGCTTGGTTGACCGTACCAATAGAAACATTATGCATTCATTATAGATTCATGGTCCTACAGGATGTAGAACTCTGACTGCCACGTTAGTACCTCAACCACATGTCTGTGTGAGAGTGTAAATTACGTCTGTAGGAGCGACGCTCCCATTGTAGCATTACAACACAGACTGTATAGCAGCAGCTGTGTGCATGCGTTGTAAATGCTCACTGTGTTCATTACAGCCATTAATGGGTCATGTTTGTGTGATCCTGCACGCTAAATCACGCTTGTGTTTGCACGTCTCTGCATTCAGGCCACTGAGCCGGTGTCAAGGGTCAATGGCATAGTGCACGTTGGATAAACCGGCCCCCTGTTTTAGGGAAACACATCCCTCTGCGAGTGGTTCCTTGCAAGACTGTAGAACAATGTCGGCTTTGTCCAGTTTCACAGTCAAAGACAGAGAGACTGATGGAAAGCGAAGAGCGAAAAAGAGGCTGTAAAGGGGGAGTGTGTGTGTGGGGGGGGGGGGGTGAGTTTATGTCTGAGGGTGTAGGTTCATGTTCCACTGGTTGGATTTAAAGGTTCTACATTCAGTCCAATGCTTTCTTGCCTTTGTTCTACACACCGCAAATATATTGCTTGCATGATTACTATGTGCATGTACTTTAGTGCTTTAGTGGATTATGGGTCATTTCAGTTTATTTTCCCTTAAGTTCTGATCTCCTATGTCTGCTCTTTATGTGCTCCTCCAAAAATGTCATTATGTTGCTTGGTTGCTCTAAATTAAATGTAAATGAATGTAAGTGAATGAATAAATAACTATAATTCACTTTGATGAAGTGGTGACCCATCCAGCGGATATTTACGGTTTATGTCAAATAATTTTATGATAAGCCCAAGACCCATCATGATGCCTCACTTATAATGAAGGCTTCAGGACCGTTGTTATGTTATTATCTATCAAGAAGAGATGAGAAGTACTAGCCTGAAAAACTAAAACACCATTACTACTATTAAAACTAAACTGTTCTCCCCACCCCTGTCACTCTGTCCGGTCTGATCCTGGTTCTTTCATTCACACCTTTTTAATCCTTTCTTAAAATGCATGCAATTAGAGACTTTAATTAGGGTAATTTATTCTGTAAGGCCACAAGAGTGGGACACACACAAATCCTTTCTCTATTCACTTATGGATCTGACTTAATCCTAATACCCCACACTCCAGACACAAAACCACCTCAGATAATCAGAGTGCAAGTGTGTGTGTTCACTCACAAGCTAATAGCCTACTTCTAAACCTGAAGTGTCTGAAACAGGCAGAGGCACAAGATAAGAAATACATTTACAGGAAAGTTTAAAAACAAAAATAGTCCCAACACACCGACAGACGCATCGCTGCACTAGAAATGTAGCTGGTAGCTTTGGGTTCGGCCAGAACGAGAAAGTGAGAGAAACTTGGACACAATCTTTTTTGGCGCTGATGCTCATTAACTGAGCATATGGCTTCAATATATCTTGACGAAAAAGGGTTTTAATTACTTACTGACGTACAGAAGAAACAGATAGCACTACAAATACCGCTACTTGATTACTAGAGTTAAAAAGCACATGATGAAAACATTCAAATTAGAATGAAGATCAGGTTGCTTTGAATAAAACGCTGTGAATGTAAATGTTAGCCAGGCGTATCTTGTACCGGAGCTTTTTTCTAGACCGCCAGCCACATCTTTTCTGAAGGCTCCTCATGTGGACAGTAAAACACAGCTGCAGGACAATAATCCACGATCAAGCAGATGCTCATCATTGACTGCATCTAACCCTGACTAGTAGTCCAGTATGTTCTCCCTCATCTAGTTGTGTCCAATGACCCTGATTGCATTACGCCACTCCTGCCAATACTAACCTCTATTGCCGTTTGAGGAGCACCACATTTGAGACACTCCCTCTGCAACGTGTGCAAGGCTAGTTTGAAGGCAACACTACAAGTGACTTAATGAGTAAGTAACAACCTCCTTTTAAAAAAGCTCAGCTGGAGTTTTTTTGCTAGTCACATGGACAAAATAATCAGAATCTTTTGTTCCACCAGTCGAAGAAAAAAAAGCATTGAAATTCATTGCCCCAGCACACAGTACATTTCCCTCAAGGCTCTATGTAAACTTCTTCTTTTATTTCAGCTGTGTAAATTCAGAACCTTGCACTGAAGAAAAGCTGTTTAAAGAAATAACATAAAATAAAGAAGTAACTGATCCTTCTCATCACCTTCTCTCTCTTTTATTCTCATTCACACAGAAGCTCTTTAGATTTCATACCCATTCTTTTTCCCACAAACACACCCACTGCCAAAAAGAGCATCCATCCAAATGTGTCAGCTTCCAAACCTAGCTTCCAATTCAGCAAATCCACTGAGGAAAGACAGACAACAGAAAGTATGCCACGTTCTGCAAACACACACACACACACACACACACACACACACACACACACACGTGAGAGGAAAAAAACAATCAGGCTGTAATCACACCAAGAACACACACACACACACGTCAACATGCATCACAGATACACAAACACACAGTGTCATTCCCCTGTCATCACTTTTTCTTCTCACACAAACCATCAGCTCTGTGTCCTCCCTCTTTCCCCTCCATTTTCTTGCTTTCTCTCGTTTTCTATAACCCTTCCCGGAGCACTGGGCAGGGACAGATGTCAGGATGCATTATTTCAACTGACTGCTTCCCTAAGTTGCACTCTTCTCTCTCTGTTTCACATCAGTACGATGAGCTTTATTGTCGTGGCCCGTTTTAGTCGCAAAGTTGCCAATGGAGCATCAAAAATAACAAGAAGTGATGTAGGAAGAAATTAAGGAAAAATTGTTTTTGTTTAAAGGGACAGTCAAGAAGAGTAAAGCAAAGCAAGAGAAAGGGGAGACATGCAAATAAGTGCAACAATAGGCGAGTAAGTGAAGCAGAGAAAACGGTTGGAGGGGATAGAAGGGCATGTGAACATTTATTGAATGCTTTTAAAGAATTGCAGCTGGGTATTGGTCCCATCGGGCACCATTGTGGTTTGTTAAGCAGTTTACATAACTCACCATAATATTGGAGAACGGATAATTGAGCCATTTAGGCCTAGTTTACTCTTTATATAAATGTGAATTTGATGTTTAATTGTGTCTGGCATGGTTTTGATTTGATTTCTCAGCAGATTCTAGTATGTTGTTGGAACAGTCATAAGGAAAAATGTAAGGAGTGGTGGAGTGAGGGATCCACAGCATTATGGATTGGATCTCAGGGACCTATGTTCAAATCATACTCTCTGGTCAATGTCTGTGAATGGTTTTCCATGGTCCAAGCATGGATTTTTTACAGATGTATATTCAAAGGCTGGATTAGGGGGCCAGGGACTATTTGAAATATGCTGACATTTCCTCACAACTGCACATTGTTCAGTGTTCATGCTTTAAATGTTCTATATGCTGATAAAGGATACGATATGCAAATTAAACATATAACCAGTGAAAAATAAATGGTGGTTTTCATGTTTTATGAATTTTAAAAATAATAACAAACATTTCTGGTTAAAATTTACATTGTGGCACCTGTTTTGCATTTGATCTCCTTTTTCTCCCACTGGTGTCCAAGCATGGTGTGTCTTGACTGTCACATTCCTTATTATTCACCCTTACTTTCATGGATTTGAGATGCCACTCAGGAGCTTGATCCAGTGTGTTTTACAATATTCCTCTAAACATATTGCAGTCATTTATGTAACTACATAATTACAATAAATATTGATTTTATTGTGCAACTGTAATAAGACTGTCGTCTTTAGGGCTAATTTAATTGAGGCCATATTGTTAATATTGCCTCATTAATAAAGGACACCCATGGATGTCTTTGGACGGTCGGTTCTCAGTGCCCTGAGGTCTGGATCTGTTTTAGAAAATGACTCTTTTAGTCTTTTTCATGTTTCCTGTCAGGCTTTGGGTCTGTCAGCTTTGCTTCAGCGGATCCAGACTGTGCTTTAGGCCGTGTTTAGTGGGAAGGGGGGCAGCAGAATCAGGTCATTCTCCATGAGGAGCAATTTGAACTAAGTCTTGTGCGTACCAGGTGTTGCGGACTTAGTTAAAATGATATCCAGTTGAGTCGTGTAATCATTGAACGCTGAGTTTAGGTAGCTGTGTTTTCTCACTCATCACTCCTGAGAGAAATAATACTTCCCTTTATATCATCACACGCTTGGGTTTGTATGTGGATTCATTAATATCATATGTTTTACCCTCCGCACCAGGTTAAAGAATGTAGTAAAGTGTGCCAGATATAACGGAAAGCTTGCAATAATAAGCGCATAACTACGTGCAAACGTAAGCCCACACATGCTGATATTTAGTCCTGGTTCTGGTTCTGTTCAATTAATCTGTATGAGGCGTGACTCTGATCTAATGTGCTGTGATTTGGGGCAAATCCAATCTGCTTGATGAGAGTCTTAAATGAATAATGGTACAAAGAGCTTTTCCTAGATTATTGTTAACACAGATGGCTTAGTAATTATTAGGATAAAATCTATCTCCATTTTTGAATGCGGGTGCTGTGACTCCACGAGTCCAGATGTCAGGGAAATCAATTCAGAAACAGGGTTAGATTCGAATAGCTTATCATTCTTTTAAAAATTTGGCACACTTGGCCATATTGCTGATTTAATTAGGTTTAGTTGCATATTCATTAGGAGACTACATATTTTTGCTTTCATTACATGTACAAGAATTTAGCTCTGATTCGAATTTCAGATGAACTCTCAGGATTGTGATGAATTTTCTAATTGATGCTTTCAATTATTTGTTCTCCATATCTATTCTTAAATACCTATTAAAATCTTTCACTGATGGAGCCACAGACTATCACACGTCAACTACTGACTTCATGTCAACTGTCTTGACGGAGTCTCACAGAAAGCCGTATCGTGTACAGAAAGTCAATCTGTTTGTCTAGTTAAGTGGTAATGAAACCTCATCAACCTCCTTCTTTTAGATACGGGCGGTCGTGCATGCTGGACGCCCGGCCAGGTCTTTAGCACAGCTAAGATTTAATTTTGCGAGCTCAAGATTGTGCATTAGGTTGCTGTTCCACCAGAGCACTAGTTTATTGGCTTTATTATGGGTCTTCCAGTGCTCTAGATGCTGTTCATATTGATAGCGCTTGAGTTTATACCTCCATCTCTCTATCCATGCACGAGAGTAAAAATAATAATACTTTGAATAGTAGTCTTTTTATCCCAATGTTTTTAAATGCAAAGCATCTCACTTGCTTACA
>JAYDZF010000032.1:15402752-15413520 GCA_034509105.1 Microcambeva barbata | reverse complement strand
TTGGACATAGCAGCTCACATGCCGTTTAGAATTATACAAACAAATGATTCAGCTCATTTTCACTATAATGACAGAGCTGTTACTTAATCCTGGAGATCAATCTCCAAGCCAGGACTTGTAGGATGATGTAAGCCACCTGATGATGTAAGAAGCCTTCGTGTCATCCTGTAAAACCAGCTCTCCAACTGGCTCTCCTCATCAATCCTAGATCAGCCATTAGCATCACTACTGGGTGGCACGGTACCTCACAGCAAGGTGGTCCTGGGTTTCCTTGTTTCCTTTGGAAGCTCTGCTTTCCTCCAACAATCCAAAAACACTTGGCCTGTTGGTACCTCACTACGAGGATGCATAAACCAGTGCATTTTAGGGCCTGCCCTGAGCCCAGTAAGGGCATCCGATGTAAAAACTATGCCAAATTAATTCAGATCACAGTCCTCGTGTACAAATTGCTTTGGATATTATTAAAGATCCTTCTGCTTTTTCGCTGTTCTTAAAGATAATGTTTGTGTTTTTATTATTAAAACAACCAGTAATTATTATTACAAAACACACCTAATACTTAAAATAAAATATTTGTAACTTGTTACTCTTCTGAAAGATTTTGCTTCTTTTGTATTTTCTTTAAAAGATCATACTGCTTTTAAACCAATGCTAAATATCGTCATTCCTTTTCTACTTTGCTACTGAAAAGTCATTTGTTTATACTTAACTTGCACAGGAAAAAGGACACCTTGGTAATTAGCACATGATGGTTGTTAGTGTGAGTGCTACACTAACCAGCTTTAGTTTTTTTTTTTTTTTTGCAAAAGCCTGAGTTAGCTGCTAGTTGGTAATTGAACAGTCGGTGTTTAGGTTAGTATGACCTCCCAGTAGCTCCTCGGCCTAATTTCCTCTCTCCTAAATGAAATCTAAATGAACCTCCGCGTCAGACCGTCTGATAAACGCATTAAACCATTTTTATGAAATGAAATTCCTACTCCGTTTCCTACTTGATGTGCTCCTGACCTTTAATTTTATTAGATGGATTGAAGAGTGCACACACAGCTTCAGGGTCAACGAAGGGTCTCGTGTTTGTTTTGAACAAAATCGATGTAATTGCTATTCCTCACGCAGACATTAAGAAGCTGTACAGGCTGGCTGGAGTGGAGAACAAGCCCACAGTTTTCCTCTTTAATGACACTCAGATCGTGGACGAGTCCTTCTTGGAGGACATCAATAACATCCTCAGCTCAGGAGAGGTCCCCAACCTCTACAAGCCCGATGAGTTCGAAGAGGTCTGTCTACAACTGATTAGGTGTCAGATGCGCCCACGTGCATGCTGATGTGTTCGGCCCTTTCTGATGCTTTTTGTGTTTTTGTTGGACAGATCCAGAGCGCTTTGTCTGATTCTGCCAGGAAGGACAATGTGCTGGAGACTCCAGACTCCATGTTTAATTACTTGGTAGAACGTGTGAGAAACAACCTTCATATAGTGCTGTGTATGAGTCCTGTAGGAGATCCGTTCAGGTACGTGACCTTGTAGACCCGGAGACATTCACATTTGACCTATTCAGCATTTAGCAGACTAGTTACGGCACACAGGCTCAAGGACCCAAAGGGGGCAACCTTCCAGTTACAAGTCCAAACCCTTAAGCTACACCTGCCAAACTAGAAATTCAGAGACCCTTAGTGTTCCTGGCATTCTCTCTGATTTGTAATGCTGCAACATGTCCAATGATTCTTGAGAAACCAAACCTATTGTAACCCTGTTTAAAAATTCTATAGGTGGTACAGTGTTAAAACACTTTCAGACCAGAGCTTACGTGTCAAACCTGTTGATTAGATTCTCAGCTCTACTACCTGGCAGGCTGTTGTTTGTACAGGATGGGAGCCAGATGTGGGTCCCTCATTACTGATGCAGTTGTAACCTTTTTCTGAGGGATTTGGTATGGGGGTGAAAGATAACGATCAGGGTGTGGCTCTGCACACAAAGCTGATCCGCATATGAACTCGCTTTGTGCAGATATTCGAGGAATATCTGATAGCATGTGTCAGCTGGGAATCAGATTAGACTAGGGACAAATTGGGGGGGGGGGGTTTAAGGCACCACCCAGACAGAAAATCAATTCATAATATTATAGCACTCACAACAAGGAGGTTTAGGTTCGATCCTCATGTCTAGTTCCATTCTGTTTGGAGTTTCTCCGACAGTCCAAAGACATTCAAGTGAGGTGAACTTGAGAGGCAAAATTGTCCGTGACTGTTCGACATGGTGTTAAGAATCACACAGACCCTGACCAGGAGGAACCAATTGCGAAACCACATTATAATTTAATGAGTCAAGGATCTGGAATCTGCAGGTCCAGATGTACCCATGATGTCGATTCGTGTCATTTTATAGTGTAGGTGGCGGACTAATACTTTTTAAACCCTCCATCTGCTCCTATATGCATAAGCCTTTATAAAAACCTTCATTTTGAGGAAGAAAGCAAGGCATTTGCCTGTCTTTTGCAACCCTGATTAAGATGTAAGCTATTAGAATAAATGAATAATGATTTCTGTCCTCACGGATGCAGTTTGCTTAGTCAATGCAAGAATCAGAAAATTCAGAGCCCTGTGGCCATTTTAATATTTCATATTGGGATTTTCACAGTGCGCAAATTTGCTTGGTACTCTGACATTCAGTCAGACCGGGTGAGTTAGTAAATTGCTTTCACTTCATCAGAGACTAAGCCAGAAAGAGAGCTACTCCTACCTTACCTGTCAACCTGAGATCTTCATCAACAGTCAGCACCAGTGCTACGAGCAGCCCGGTCATGACCTTTCTTTCTAGTCTTCTCATTACTCAGTGCCTTCACTCCAGTTTTGTATTCATCAAAACCTTTTCTCAAATCTACTACTCTTTTTTTTTTCTCATTATTCGCTGGCGCTCTCTCTCCTCCTTCTTCTTTCCCTCTTTGATTATGCATATGAAAATGTGAGTACCATAGAAAAGGGGGCCTGGAAATTGTTCTCTAATCAGCCATTTGCATCTCTCGTCAGCATATAACGAGGTGGCTTGTGTCAGGTGACCCCGGGGTCATTCCTAATTAAAAATGACAGCCTTTAAATCAAGCTTTGGGCTTAGTCCCATTGGCCTGACGCATAATTGCCGGCTCTTATTACTATGGTGCTGCTTTAATGGCCACTACTGGCCCAAAAAGGTTGCACAGCAAATCAGCAAATGAACAAGTGATGACCTCTGAGTGGAGCAGGGTGTGTAGGCTGTGTATGGAGATATGTCAAATTTGTTAACAACCACCAATCACAGCTCCTTCATAATGCTGAAGCATTATGGGGCTTTTCAAATACATAATAAAGGAACCATATTAAAGCAAAGCTCTGGAAAGTTTTAAGACTCTCTTCGAACACTATGGTGGTTAAGCTTGCTGAGTTTGTCATGCTGCATTCCTAATTCCCTTTGTTCTTTACTGCTATAACAACCTCATAGCATGATGGCACCCCATGTACCATTATGGAGATTTGCCAGGTGATGTGCAATGCCTGTTGTAAGCCTAATGCAACCTAATGTTCTGCCCAAAGAGTTTCATTTTCAGCTAATCAGACCCAGGATTTTTGTAGTCATGTTGCCAACAGTGGCTTTTGTTCAGGGGCACTTTCTGATTTATGAAACGTTATTGATTGCTGTCCATCCAAATGTTTCTCATTGGATCATTTCTTTCCACCCCTGTACTGGGGCCTTACTTTCTTGGATGCTCAATTTGTTTGCGTTTCCAGTAGCTTGAGCTTTGCTTTGCTGATATTTGATCACTGAGGTCCACAGACAGTTGCTGGGAATTATATTTTACCTTAAATCTTACGTCACAGAATAGACAATGTTGTAATAAACAATAATAATTATTATTCTGTACTGTAAATTAATCACAATCACATTTCAGTACGGTAAGTGTGGCGTACCTTACACCATCATGCATTTCTTTTCTTCATGTTCTCAACACTGAGCTTTCTCTGCACCTTTTGTGCCATTTTGAGATTGAAGGTTACAAAATAGATAGAAAACATTCTTCACTGTCCATTGCCTGATTGTAATAGGACGTTCTTTTTTATAAAACAGGTCATTTGAAGACTTAGATAATGTAGTTAGCATCATGCCATTTAAACCAATGGAACGAGGTGACAATGCACTGACAATTTGCAAATAAATACTTTATACAAATCAAACATCAATAATACGTTATTTACACAACCTTGTAAAAAGTTCCTCACAATGCTGACACTTGTGCGTGGGAATTGGAATTTGTTTGTATGGAGGGGGGGGAACAAACCATTCATAAGTTAAGGGTCCACCATATTAAGATAAATTTAAATATTTTATTCCTTCTACTTTATTCCTTTATCTTTAATGGATTACTTCAACTTTTATTGTGTGAATTATGATACACCACCATGTGTGTGCACTTGTTCAGGAATCGGATTCGTCAATACCCAGCCCTGGTGAACTGCACTACTATCGACTGGTTCTCTGAGTGGCCTCGGGATGCTCTTCTAGAGGTGGCTGAGCGATATCTGGATGGGCTGGCTCTGGGGAACATGGAAGGGGTGAGACATGCAGCCAGTTGCACAAGCATCATCATCTGAAAGATTTCCATTTTCCTTTGATTTTGGTGTTATTTGAACACAGTCCTCAGCGGGCTGATGATTACTTTATATCAGCTAGAATCTTTCTTTAATCGAGATCCAAGTGTTTCTTTTTTTTCCCCCTTAGCAGTTTGTTCGATCAGGTTCAGAAGAACAATGTCACGTGACTTGACCGAATGTTCTGCTTGTGTGCAGATCCAGACGAAAGTGGCCAGTATTTTCATGACCATGCACCAATCTGTAGCCCAGCTCTCACACCGGATGAAGCTGGAGCTGAAGAGGCACAACTACGTCACACCCACCAACTACCTGGAGCTGGTGTCTGGATATAAAAAGTACTGCTGTTATCTCACTTATTGCTCTATATGTTCTCCCAGGTTCTGGCTTGTAGAATTACAGATTACAGCTTAATTCTTCAACCCTTTATCTGTATTTAGTTCCGACCAGAGGATTCTGTGGTCAGCTGGATATTGTTGGTCGGCACACTGTTCTCGACCCAGCAGTGGGCCTGAGGGATTTATATTCTCAGCAGCAGTGTTGTAGCTGATGCATCACACATGCCAACTAGAAAACATTACAATGTGACTTCTGTGCTGAGATTGGTCCAATAATTATGGTGTTCAGAAGTACCTCCGACTGTTTTAGGATTATTTGCGCAAAATACTTTAAGATTAATTAAGACCCTAGCTTGAACCCTGGCTATGTTTTTAATTTGTGTAGCATCTGAGTGGCTATTAATGTTATAACAGACTTTTCTGTGCAGTTATTCTTCTTTATTATTATTTGTTTGTTTATGCATTTTCTTCTCTTTGAAAGACCGGTCACCTATCATACTCAGTGTTGCGCCTCCTCTTCTCTGGGATTCTTCCTTTCTCTTTTATGGTCTATAACTTCTTTATCTGAATTAAAAACTCACCCTTTTTTCTCTGCACTCTTTCCTCATCTCTGTGCAGTCTTATCAATCAGCCAGCAGAGGTCATATTGCATCTGTCAGGAGAGACACCCTATCTGGTTTTTATCCCGCCCCTCTATATATGGACATGTCAATCGTTGTTTATGTGGCCACAAAGTCTTCCGGTAGACAGAGCTGAAAAGTTAAGAAGACATAATCGAGATCCCAGCTCTGGTGTGTTCAGCATGTGTATGACTGCTGCACCACATGATCAGCCAATGCTGACGACTCTTGATGTGTGTGTTCATGTATTGAGTGCATTTTGTCTCATTGGGGATTTAATAGTCAATGGAAAAGTGTGCTTCTCTACACGTGTGACCATCTCTGTGCTGTGTTTCAAAAGGACAAGCCAGTGAATTATTATGCATCTCCTAATTTGCACCTGCAGTGTTTTTATTTCTTTCAAGTCAGCAAACTACTGACCGGTAAAGCACACGCAGAGAAGAGCTGGGATCTGGAATACATCATATCGAAGCTCGGCTCTGCCTAAGAGGCACTTTAACAACGATTGGCCTGTTGATCACACAGGGGTGGAAATAAGCCGGGTGGGGTTTTCCTCTCTTGTAACTGATGCAATTACGGCCTCTGCTGGCTGATTGATGGCACCTGCACAGAGATGCGGAACGATGTCTCTCCAAACATAGTGCTTGTCAAGATGCAGGTGGTTAAACGCATACGGCCACTATCCACGTGTCAAATGGGGCGTAACGTCCTCCTCAGTCAGAGCTGGGGCCGGTGTTAGTGGAGAGCATGATGCAGTTGGGTATAATTAAACATGCTAAATTGGGATTGCATAAATACAATTGTTAAAAAAAACAACTATTGAGCTAGTATGTGCTGTGTATTGTAGCTTCCATTTATTCTGTCATTCATATATGAGTTTTATTTATTGTACGTTTTTGTTGTTGTTAAAAAAAAACATTTTTCCCGTGAATTTAATAAAGCCTTAGTTATAAAATTCATATACTGGCTTTGTAGACCATCTCTGATACCGTTTGTCTATTTTGCCCTGGTAGGTTGTTGGCTGAGAAGCGCACCGAGCTGGGCGAGCAGGTAAACAAACTGAGGAACGGTTTGTTCAAGATCGATGACACGCGCACCAAAGTGGAGGCCATGTCGGTGGAGCTGGAAGACGCCAAGAAGAAAGTAGCCGAGTTCCAGAAGCAGTGCGAAGAGTACCTGGTCATCATTGTTCAGCAGAAGAGAGAAGCTGACGAACAGCAGAAGGCGAGTTGTAAAAAATCGTCCAATCGTGTGCTTTCATCAGTGCATGTAAAAATCAAGAGAAACTCCAGAACTTTGTTTACAGGGTGGTTTTCTGATTCCTGATTAAATGAATTGATTTGTGTACTTGCGTTCTTGACTGAGGTGTTTGATAACATATTATGTGTGTGTAGGCCGTGAGCACTCACAGTGAGAAGATTGGAGCAGAAGAAATCAAATGTAAAGAGATGGCTGATAATGCTCAGAGGGATCTGGATGAAGCACTGCCTGCTCTAGAGGAGGCCATGAAGGTCAGATCTTTATACTGGACGTTTTCCTACAAGACCTGAATGACCTGTTAGAAGCCCAGGTTTTGCTGCTTAATTAATACTGCAGTGGTTAAACGCTTGGGGCCACTTTAAATGATTTGCATTCTGAATAAATGGACCGTTCTTCTACTTCAGCTCATTTTAAATATGTTTTCGGCTTGGCAATACGTTCCCTTAATCTACTTTCGTCTCTTGTACACAAGTTTCATTTTTCAACAGTTAGATGCATGGTCGCATTTTGTAATCACTGTTTGCCGCTTGCCAAGAGCACCAGACCTATCATCTGTAACCACGGTTGGGTCAAAAGTTGGCCTCCACTTGTAAGGGATGTGTGTGACTTGGCTGTCTTTTATTGCAATCGTTCATTTCCCATGACTGAAGAATCAAAACGTTTCAAACAACAGAGAATAGAACAGAAGATTAGATGTTATATTCGGTAGTCACAGGATTTTAAATCACAGACTGGGTGAGCACACATTTACTGTGTCTATAATAGACTATAACTTCATTATAATAGATGCTTTTATACCTTTATACCTTATTGCCAGCATTGATCGGGTCTGGATTTCTGCCATTACAGATGCTGGCACTCTTTATATTCTCTTTGGAATTTAGACGTTATTGCTGCACGTTGCAGACTCATCCATCCACAGTGGTTCTGTCAAGACATGCCTTTCTGGAGTTGGCCCTATGCAGGGATCCACTTTGGGAGGGTTCTTGTCCTACTCTTGCATTCTTCTGGGGGGTGGTGGGTCTTTCTGTAATCTTTTTCAGACCACTTGGTTGTTGTAGGCACTCCAAACATATCGGCAGGATGGTTTTCATTTCTGCTCCATACCTTTTTCTGTCTACTTTCTCTGTTGTAGGTGGCACATTATATCTTTTATATTGGCCACTTCATTGTTTGGGGCTTTTTAACCTAACGCATTGCTCCAACTCAAGATTTTGACTCATCATTTATGCTGTGAAGCTATTCCATACATTACAAACAAATGTCCATTTACTTGACCCATATGTTATCACATTTTTTTAGAAATCTAAAAATGAAAAAAAAGTTTCTGGACATGACAATGTTTTTAATATACATTTTTATTGTAATCATTTCAAAAAAATATTTTCTTAAAGCTTAGAATGGTCCTAACAGGTAAAAAAAAGTAGCATGGTGCTAAAAACAAACTCTGAGCTCTCTTAGACACGACCCATTACTGCTCTCATTCTCACTGCTTCTATAAAAGTGCAGAAACTTTTTGAAGATCCCTCCTATTTTCCATAGCAAAACCAACAGGGCTCATCATCCGGGGGTATTTTTTGCTTTTGCCCAGTAAATCAGCTTCACTGAAACCCTGAATAGGATCAAACAGAACAGTAAATGAATGAATTAGTCAATAAAGCATTCCTCCTACTGGAGATTGAGTTACAAATAGAAGTTGTCGCTACTACTGGGTGATTACTGCAGCCATTATGAAAATATTTTAGATAATGTGTTTCATACACTTGAAACGGGAATAGCAAATGTGGTCATTTTTGACAAAACAAGTGGCTGGTTCTCATATCGAAACAAATGCTTTTCTTTATTCCTCTGGGAATGCAGCTGTTGTGTATCAAGAAGACATATGCTCATGTTGAGATGTTTTTCTTAGCAACGTTCTCTTTTGTCGTACAGGCTCTGGAGTCGCTGAATAAAAACGATATGACCGAGATCAAGTCGTATGGCCGACCACCGGCATTGGTGGAGACTGTAATGCAGGCAGTCATGATCTTGAGAGGATGTGAGCCCACATGGGCTGAGGCTAAAAGACAGCTTGGTAAGAGAAAGGAAGCTTACGTTTGCTGCTTTGTCATAGCATTATCAAAATCACAGAGCCTTGTCAGACTCTAGTTTACTCAGAATTACAATGCATGGATGAAGCCATGAGGAATAGAAACTCCTCCACCTAATGCCATTCAACCATGAAGCAGTGATATTTGTATTGATTCCAGGTGACCAGCTAAGAGGAATTACTTGACGTTATGTGTTCCTACTTGTCGCATCTCTCATCCATAAAGGGCAGGATTCCTTAAAAATCAAAAAAGTGCTACTTTTTACCTGACTAAGAAAGTGTACTAAATTTAAAAAAAATTACTAATCACTTTGCAGTGAAATTTGTTCTCTGCATTTTAACCCAATCCGTGCAGTGAAACACACATATACACTGGTGAACACTAGGGGGCAGTGAGCACACGTGCCGGAGCGGTGGGCAGCCCTAGCCACGGCACCCGGGGAGCAGTT
This sequence comes from Microcambeva barbata, assembly GCA_034509105.1. Taxonomy (NCBI): domain Eukaryota; kingdom Metazoa; phylum Chordata; class Actinopteri; order Siluriformes; family Trichomycteridae; genus Microcambeva; species Microcambeva barbata. The sequence continues at coordinate 15,404,150 of JAYDZF010000032.1, read as the reverse complement.
AGAGGTTAGGTGCCTTGCTCAAGGGCACTTCAGTGGTGACCCGTCAGCTCTGGGAATCGAACCGGCAACCTTCTGATTACAAGCCCAGTTCTCTAACCACCAGGCCTCGGCTGCCTCACTTATGTTTGCTTCTTTGTTAATGCTGGCATGTTTTTTTTCTTCAGATCTTTTGGGTATTCAAAACTAAAGTGAACTAAGCATGATTTCAAAAGGAGTTTCAACTCAGGCTGCACAGTGGCTCGGTCGGTAGTATAGTCCACTCACAGCAAGAAGGTTCTGTGTTCAATTCCCGGGTGAAGCGGTCCGGGACCAGTCCATTCATGTTCTCCCAGTGTCCGTGTCAGTGACTGGGTCCCTGTCCAGGGTGTTTTTGTGTAACTTGTGCCTATTGAGAGTTGGCATAGGCTTCAGCACCCCATGTGACCGCCATGAGGATAAGCGGCTTAGAAAGTGAGTGTCCAACCCAAATAAGATTGTGTTTTTATTTGTGTGTGTATTGGTCTCTCTCTCTCTCTCTCTCTCTCTCTCTGTGTCTGTGTGATTGGGGGGGTGACAGGTGAATCAAACTTCATCAAGCAGCTGGTACACTTCGATAAGGACAACATCTCAGACCGGGTTCTAAAGAAGATCGGACAGTATTGCACACAGCCCGACTTTCAACCCGAAATCATTGAGAGAGTCTCGCTGGCAGCCAAGTCCCTGTGCATGTGGGTCAGAGCCATGGAGGTAGGGCCACATCAAATGCCTGTGGTTTGTGTTCTCAGTACTATGTTAATACCCATGAAATGAATCCGTTCCTGGATCCCTGGGTCTCCGTGCTCATCTGTGTGGGACTGTGTTTGTGTTTCGCTCAGGTGTATGGCCGCATTTACCGGGTGGTGGAACCGAAACGTGCCAGGCTCCACGGGGCCACGGCTCAGCTGGCAGAGAAACAGGCTGCACTGGCTGAAGCCCAGGCCAAGCTCCAAGAGGCAAGCGAATGTGGCTACACCTCTTCCATTGAAGTCATCAATTCTGAAAAATCTACAAGCTAAAAGTTTAAAAGCACTACTGACAGTGTCTTAAATTTAGAAAGTCCAAATGAGAACAGTGAGGCTGTGAGACTAGTGTTTAGAGCTTTGAGCTATGAAGTTAAACTAACCAATAAACTTCCAGAAAGAATTTTGTCATACTCTCCACTTATACAGGGTGATTCACTTCAAAGAGGCCCCGAATATTTTGTTGTATCTCACGTAAGGATGAAGCAATCTGAACCAAACTGTTATGCTCCTTGACATCTGTGTCAGATTTCAATCTGAATCTCTCTCATAGTTTCTGTCAAACATGTTTTCACACGACGCTGCATGTTCCTGAACACGATCAGTGTAGTTTCTTTGCCATCTTCTAAATAACACTCTT